>CM035796.1:11936025-12093525 GCA_020466265.1 Siphamia tubifer
ATCATCTCCACCTGGCCCACACCCTGCGGCTGTGAGTCATCTTTAATTAGGGCTTATTTAAACAGCGTTACCCACAGTCGCCGGTGTGGGATCATTCACCACTGTCAACTTATCATTCTCCTCCATAACCCAGACACTACCCTTCACCACGGACTCTGACTGATCACCCCGGGTTATGTTTGTTTTCATTTTCCCTCTGTTCATTTGTTCGTCTCCTTTGTTCATGTTTTCTTAATAAATCTGTTTCTCCCTTAAACACTGGGCATCTGAGTTTTCCTTCCACCACACCCCCCATGACAGTAACACTACAGTGAAGATTAATTCTTTCAAAAATGCTAAATATACATAGTGCAGAACTGATTATTCTTACTGTATTCCTTGAAAAATCGATTCTTACACAGTTATTCAGTGGTACAAATGATTTATTTTTTCCTTTGTCCTTACATACTTCAATTGAATTTCAATGAAACATATTACCCCACCTGTGAAGGAGAGGGAAGAAAGAGTATTGTTACTGGTTCAGGTTTTTTTTTTGTTTGTCAGCAACTTTACACAAAAATAATCAAACCACTTTCCATGAAGTTTTCAGGAAAGGTCTCATTAATACCATTAAATGTTGGTTAATGTAGTTCAAAGGTCAAGGTTAAAGTCACCAAAAATATGTTTTAGCAATAAGAACTATGGCAAATTAGTTAAAACCTTTGTGAAGGGTAGGGGTTTGTTGTGTGCCTGGCACCACTTGTTTATTGATTGATTTATCACAGAAAAATGCTGATCACCCAGGCATGATATGATCCAAGTATGCAGGTAGGAGGAAATTGTTTTTATGGCAAATCAGTGGACCCAAGATTAAACCCTGAGGAATACCCTTAGTACTTAATAGTACCCTCATCCTCTTCTTGGTCAACTTCTGCACACTGCACTGCAGTTTGAAGATACAAGGCAAACCAGTTTTGGTTATCTTCTAAAGGTGACTGTGGAAAATGTAGGATAATGCCATGGTTGACAAGGTCAGAAGTAAATTGTTCTCCCACAGCATTACCCTCATCCAAAAAAGCTTAATGTTTTCATTTAGTAATTCCTTTTGAATATTTTGTGCTTAAATGATAATGATAATAACAATGATATGGATGAAGTAAATCAAAGAAACCTGTCATTTAAGTAATCTATTTAAAGGTGATTTGAAAGTGGAAAATTTGATTACATTACAATTTTTTTTAAAATATGTTGCTTTTTGCCACTTAAATCCTCACAGTAAATTATTACTGCTGACTCTATGTCCAAATGTTGCTATTTCACACTCTCAGTCACTTTATGAAAGGACCATGAACAAAACATGCATGTTATGCATAGTTTTATGACTGTACATGACATGGTTGCATAGCACTGAAAATGAACAAGTAAAAAATAATTACCTTTAGCTGCCATTTGGAGCTGCCAGTGTCAAAGCTTCCAAGTTTTTCTGTGTGGAAATATTTTAAATGTGCCATTGAATCCAGCTGCCTATTACTTGCAAAATATGGCTTTATAATCAAGATGATAGACTCAACTCACAACTGTGTGTTCATTCTAGAAGATGGAGAGAGTGAAGCACAGTACGAGAAAGGAAAAACCTTTCTGCCCTGAGGCTGGACTGGATTCTGCCTTTAGGTACAATTTTACTGTGATTAGTTTGTTTGTGCTAGAACCACAACACAATACAGCTACACTATTATACAGTGATAGAAAACAGTGATAATGAATCCTACAACACTGTCCACAATGTGTTATGATGCCGCAGTGTGTTAACCATGTATAGGGTACTCATTAAAAATACTCATAAATTCAAACTTTTATCCATAGTGTGTCATCAGCTACTTTCTCATTGGTTGGTGTGACAACAGTCTTCCTCCTCTTGCTATGAACATCCAAGCAGAACTCACTAAAAAGTGACAACATACATGTCATGAACTGACAAAAAACTGTCGTCTTTACTATTTACAGCTTCAAATTTAGCATAAAATCTATGTAAATCACTGTGTTATAAAAATGAACATACTTCTTGACCTCACAAGTCACTTTTCCATTGACCCTCAAATTGTGGAAATATACTATAAAAATTTACCTGATGGAAAAAAGACCATTTCACCACAACTTGTTTTTTGATTGAAAGGTTTTGTGCTACCAAGAGTTGTTGTTGTTTGTGTGTGTGTGTGTGTGTGTGTGTGTGTGTGTGTGTGTGTGTGCGTGGGGGGGGGGGGGGGGGGGGGGGGGGGTGTTAAATGGTACACTATCAAAACCACAATGGGTAGCTTAAGTCTCCGTCCCTTCCAGGAAGCTCATGGGGCCTGAGAATGGAAAATGAATGAATTGTAAATAAAATGCTAAAAGCGTATCTGGTTTGTCATTTGACCTGAATCCCACACATGTTGTACCTCATAATAAATCCTAATTATTTATTTCCTTATTATTTATTTCGACTCCTTCTGTTAACCAACGGCAGATTAATTTGCAAGTAAAACCCGTTAATAATTTGGACTACACGCCTGGCGCTCATGTAACGTCACCAAAGATTCCACACCACAGCTGAGCGGAGTGTGACGTCACACACGCGACGCATTGTAGTCTCTTATTAAACCCACATAAAACCTAACATCACTTTTGCTTCACATCAAAAACGGGCGGTCCGCCGATGCCACATCAAATAGTTCTTATTAACCGCTATCGTATGTGAATTTCAGAGCACTTGTCAAACGGAATCTGAATTTAGATTGACTCGCTCCTTTCACTCCCATTCAATTTTTTTGCGAGCTAAGCGCCCATGGACCGGAAGTAGAAGGGCGCGGCTTAGCTTCCCCATTGAAAGATGCTTTTTTCCTGCAGCTACAGTCTGGTGAATAACAAAAATGATTTTGATGAATGTGACAACAAGCCAAGAATAATAGTTTAAAGAGTTTTGGGTCCAGGTTCGTCAGATATTTTTTCTTTTCTTACCTTTCTACATACTTGCTCTTTCTGGGTTGAAAGTTGTAACAAATGACGGTATTTTGGCTACAGGCTTCCGCAAGTATGTCAACGTTTATTTTGGGTTACGGCAAAACAAAATATATTTTCTTAACATTTTAATGTTTCAAGATCACAATATTCTTCCTATTTGGGACGAAAATAATAATGAAAAGATCTAATACAAATAAAATACACTTCAATGAAATACGGGTTTTCAGTCATTTATTTTTTCAAGCCACTTGGAGGCACAGGAGAAATGTGAAAGAGTCACAGGTTGCCGACCCTTGCCCTAGGCAAGCTGTCCAGAAGAGATTAGTACCGGGTCCCGTACTACATAGTGGAAAGGTATATATTTGGTAGGGGGCCCTTTGATGACTTCGTCCTGGGCTCAGGTAAGCTACCGTTGACCCTGCACACACTCGCGCGCTGTTCAAGCCGAGGACCAGCTTACTGTTGTGAGATAACAGTTGGAGCTAGCATATAATGCTACCATTGAATGGAGTTGAACTACAACAAGGCTGAGGTTATGAAACACTTTATGTCCCAATGTTACTGTACACGCGAGGAATACGCCGATTTTAAACGGAATGGTTTACGCACGAGCCATGTAGGACTAACCTTTATTAATTCCGACTGCGGCATTTCGCGGGAATATCCCTGTGTCAGAAGTTGTTTCACTCACGTACATATTCCCGAACTTGTTTTAAATCGAACACTGACTGTGTTCAGTTTCTGAAATACTTCGAGCATGTAACTGCACTGCAGTCGGTCTTTGCACACACGCACAGATTCGTGTTACTACAATTGCTTTTCATCACGAGCGGGTCTGATGTTTATGAGAGTTAGCGAAGCCTTTGACCTGAGTAAATATGTTACTTGTTTTCACTAAGTACGCTACCTTCACTATAGTCGAAGTTCGTTGCATATCACTTTGTAACTATTTTGGATATGAATGAAATAACGGTCATTATTTAGCTTAGTTTACTTAACTTTGAATGGCATTGTGAAATGAGTAGAGGTTTACAATCCTCTCATTTTTCTTTTTAGTGACGTAGGTCATCATGAAACTGAACAAGAAGGACATAATGCCCTTATTTGGTATCTTTCCAAGAAACATTGAGATATTGAGGGTCATGCAGATGAGCAGGAGGAGAGAGAAGATTCAGAGCAACCAAGAAAGATAGAGGCAGGGATGGAGCGAGCGATGGCAAAGTCAAGTCAGCAGGGTTGTCAAGCAGACCTAATGCACCATCAGGGGTGTGTGTGCCTAAGCAGGAGAGGCCTATGGCTAACAGTAAATACAGCTCATATATCCTGTCCATGTAAAGTTTAAACGCTTTGGTCAGTGGCTTAAATAATAATTGGTGAATTGTCTAGATCAATGTACTACATACTTGCCCAAATGAATTATGATCAATGTATTTCAGTTTCATTTAAATAAAGTGCGTTCATCTTCTTCCAGATAACAGTATGTGCAAAGATGACACTCCAGTCCAGCCACATCTGAAGACCTTCCTTACCACAATCATGGAAGACAGGAGGCACAGTTTCCAGGGCAGCTGGTATGAACATCACCATTGGCTTGAATACTTTGTTTCCTGTGACTCTGTGTTTTGCTTTGTTTGCTTCTATTTTGCTCTTCTTTTTTTCTTACTAGAGTAATATCATAATGTGATTTAAACTGATTTTGTAACCACTGTATGTGGCTTTTGTTTTACTTTCTAGTTTTCCACTTACTAGAGTGCAATGAGGACACTGGTTTTTGGACTACACACTGTATTTGAATTTCTTTTTTCTTTTCTCTTAGTACAGTGAGATGCTAACTGATTCTTGTGGAATATTTCACGTTGAGAAAAAGCACTTTAATATTTAATGCTTAACACATAATGAAAAGATGTGTAAAATCTGAACTTTTTTTTATATGGTTTCCATAACAATTACTTTATTTGTATAGCACAATTCATACAAGACATGCAGCTCATTGTGCTTTAACAGTTAGATTAAAAACAAAATAGGTAAGACAGACATTTGGCAAAAGGTTATGGATAAGCTATATGTACCCTCATGTTGGCCCCTCTGGTCATTGTAGTCTAAAACGGCCTCTGATCACATTTATATTCATAACCATGTTTATGGAATGACCTCTCACATAAGGTTGCAATGATTAACAAATCATCACTTTTGTGATTTAAGGGAAAAGCCAACATTAAGCACTTCTGTTTTTTCAACATTTAGTAGATATCACTAAAGTTTTGTTCATATATCAAATGGAAAAGCCATTGCTGTTGTAATGTTTGTGTAAGTTCCCAAAAATAGTCACTTGCTTGATAAAGGGTTTTAAACTACAACATGTAAGAACAATGTGTTGAGAGAAATGTCACAAATTTCTGTCTGTTATTTCAGTGTGACCAAGTCAAAGCTCTGAAAATGTCTTGCCTTTGCTTGATAGAGGATGGAGAGACCTGTGGAAGTGAGAGGGACATACATTTTGCATGATGGAAATACCTCCTGGAAGCGTAGCGGCAGCTGTGGTGGTGGGGGTTAACTCGCCCGTGCATGTGAGGCGCTTTCATTATTATTCCATGCCTTCTTCGGCTTGACTAATGGGTGCACTGGGCCTTGTGCCTTCACGCTGGGATGGAAGAGACACGGAAATAAGATACAAGGTGAGTGAGTCAGTCAGTGGTCATTACAAATCAACAAACAGCAGGTAACCTATAGACTATCTGCAACCAAAACCTCACATGTTTAATAAGGAGACTGGGAAAGAGATCTGACATATAAAATAATAATCAACTTGTGTGACTAAGGCTACATTCAGACTGCAGGCAAATGTGGCCCAAACTTTTCGCTGCCATTTGACCTGTGTTTGACCTGTCAAGGAAGGTCTAAATGGCACAAATCTGATTTAATAAATAAATAAATCAGACCCAGGTCACTTTCATATGTGGTATTAAATCTGATATGTATCTGATACTTTGCAGCGTGTCTTAAGTCTGAACGGCAACGTCGTATTTATCCACCTTTTCCAGTTACTCTCATGATTAACACAACAAACGTAAAGACCCAGAGATGTGATATTATGAGTTTACGACTACTTTAATGTATTTACAACAAGCTAATTCTGTATCTCGCTGCGCACCAGGAATGCTGGTCCAGGTCACAACTACCCAGCATGTAAATAAAACTGTCAATATGGTCGAACGTGACAGAGATATTGAATATTTTGAGCGTTGATGTCAAAGTTTTTGTAAAAACAAACAAAAAAACAGGGGGTCCGTGTTACCCGAAAGAAAAAGAAAACTTGTGGCCCTTGCTTGGGCATTGCCATTCCAAAAAGTCCCAGTTGTGTTGAGCAAAACACAGGAATCCCAGGCTGTGAAACTGGATTATTTGCCTGTTTTCATGTTCTTCTTGTTTTTCTATCTGACTGACCGAATGAACAAATGAACGATGTGAACCTGGAATATTGATAAAACCACCTTAATATGTTTAATTCTTTTAACACAAGTTGCAGGTTGAACCACTGCGATTACTCTTTTGAACTACAAGGACTTTGGGTAGTCACGACCTCTGATCCAGAAGGACCCATGCACATGCACTGATGATGCTTATTCCCATACACACATAAACATGTGACTTTCCACAGGTTGACCTTTAGTACTACAGTGTTTCGAGTCATCAGGCTGTAGATTGTTAAACCTTGAACCCGCCATAATAAAACAGTTCATATCTGTCGAAGAACTTCTTCCACTGTGTAGTAACTTACGCCCAAAACAAGACGGTGAAATAACTGTATGCATGTCCAGGGGGGCGGGGCCAGTGGGTAACTGTGAACCCTGATATTTCATAGCATAGACGTATCCTTCATATCTCTGCTCTTCCCCAAATACCCTCAGTCCATCACATTGAGCTTCTTTCAATACAAACCTCTTGCTTTAGCCTCTGCCTTAAAATTTTGATTGATACGGATCTTTGCTGCATGTCGAGACTACACTGTTGCCCATAGCTACTGCTAGCATCTTAGCCTTCCACGTATTTCACGTACTATGCTGTATTTCTTCATTCGCCATTACGTCGGAGCCTCTTTTGTGCATGCGGAACGGTTCAGGGACGCCTTCCATTCACATTCCATTCACATTCCGTTCACATTTGAGACTGATGAAAGTTGCATTTAATGATTTAACCAAAAAAAAAAAATCTGAATTGTGAATTAGGACCTGCTGTGTGAAAATAATCTAAGAGGGAATTTTAAGCCCTTTAAGAAGAAATTTGAAAAGCAATGAGGTGTGTCTCAGTGTTTTCACAATCAGTTTGTGTTACTGATTACTGAAATGCTATTTAGAGTAAAATACATTAACTCTCTTCTAATATCATGTGCTAAGTGGTGAAGTCAATGAAGTATTTTCATATCTATGTATGTTCTCCTTTATGCAACACATCTGTCAAAATACACTATCTCCACTGTACACTTCTGCAAACTATGATTTTACAGGTGTCCTTAAAACTATTCATACGCCTGCCATTTTTTGTGACTTTGTTTTTGTGATAAAAATAATGAGTTTCATCAAGTTTCTTTCTGACCTTTATGCGATACACAAGTGAAGGAAAAACAAGAAATGATGTTTGGAGAAAAACTTTATTTCAGGAGTATTTTATTAGTGGATTTCCAAAAAACACCATCTTCGAAATTATTCATACTCTAGGTTTACTCAGTCTATTGTCTTTACTTAATAGTCAATAGAGTAGTTTTTGGATAATGGTTCCTCTAAGTCTGACTTGTGTCTCCTGTGGGGTTCTGGTCCACTCTTCCTGGACCAAAGCCTCCAGCTGGGTCCGTTTGGATGGTCTCCTACCATCACTCTGGTCTGGTTCCTCCACACATTCTCTGTATGCTTTATATCAGGACTTGGACTGGGTCATGTCCTTGAACCACTACTGCACTACCTTGGTGGTATACTTGGGGTTAGTGTCCTTTTGGGATGTCCAATCAGGACCAATCTGGAGTTTTTCTGCAGACGTTTTCCACATTGTCATCCAAGACATTGATATACTTCTCTTTTTTCATGATGCCTTGTATCTTGATGAGATTCTCAGTACCAGTAGCAGAAAAACAACCCCTTAACATTATGTTCTTTAGTTTGGATGCATCTCCTTGCTTCTTCCAGACACAGACAACATCCATATGGCCAAACAACTCCATCTTTGTCTCATCAGATCAAAGGACCGATGACCAAAAGCTTAGATCTTGGTTAAAACAGTTTTAGCAAAAGCCAAATGAGCCTCCTGATGTTTCCTCCTCAGTCATGGCACATTTCTGAGTCTGCATCCATGGAGACCTGTTTTGTGTAATGGCTAGATGGTTGTCTGTGATACCTTTCTGCCTTTGTTATAGTTGAGGTAACATAATGTGACGGTTAGAACCTATAATCCTAAGATACTTATCTGCTAGTGGCACCAGAAATCTTATGAGGTTACAATGCATCATACATTTAATAGAATTATATCAACATCCTGGATGACAATGTGAAAGTGCAGAGAAACTCCAGATTGGTCCTGATTGGATGTCTCAGAAGGACACAAACCCCAAGTAATATGGTTCAAGGACATGGCCCTGTCTGAAATAGATTTTAGATGGAGAAACATAGTTACAATATTTTTTGTGATTTATTTAAAACATTTTCATAAGCATGTTTTATTTTGTAATTTGTCTATTTATTTCTGAACATGAAATGGTGAATTGGGTTTACCCCGGTCGAGTCTATATTTCTGTGTATGAGTCTCATATTATATGTGCTAAGATACACTGAGTTCTTCCGGGATTGACAATTGTTCATTTATTTACCTTTATTTAACCATGAAGTCCCATTGAGATTCTAAATCTATTTTGCAAGGGAGACATGTCCAAGGTAGCAGCCATACAAAGCCAAAACTAAAGAAAAAAAACAAAACTCTGACACATAATGAATAATAAAACAGAATAACAATTATTCAACCCTAATGGACTCTTGAGGAAAACAGTGACATTCTCCCTTCACAGCATTCTTCACAATGCTCAATGTTCTTTTCCATTCTCGTCCAATGCAACAGGACGGTAACTTGCATTTGGGACCAGTTCTCCGTCAAGTCATAAAAAGCAGACTTTTCAGGCTTGGCACTGGTTATATGCAATGTGTGTGTATGTCATATGTGTCATATATCAGAGCTCAATGAATCATGATTACTGCTCTGGTTTATTGTTCCCAGGAGCAGCTTTCTATCAGACTGTTTTATTATTTTACCTCCCCACTCCTTTTGACACGTTCACGTTTCCAGTCTAGTGGAGACGATGTGTGAAGATCTCAATGTAAATGGAGCTTGAACGTCCAGATGGAGCCAAAAGAAAGCCCAGAGTAGATCATTGTTCATGTTCATCATCCCGCAATTTGTAAAGTGATATTAGTTTTTCATAAATTATTACCTAATATCACTGTGATTTATTAAGAGCGTGATTTATCCTTGAGGGAAATCTCGCAACAGTTTCTTTCTTTACCTACTGAACCCGCTGATAACTTTAATATATTTGCAACACTTAAATAAATAAAATATAAAAAAATCCACATCCTAAAAGACAAGTGAAAAAAAATTACAATAAATACCTTCCTTTTATGGATAAAGAAAACCGACAAGATGGAACTCATTTCATTGTATTCTATAGTTAAGATACAGAGACATAAACAGGTTTATCTGGTTTCAATTAGCTCAGTTTTTCCAGGATAATGTGACCGTTTCAGGGATATTAAAGTGAACAGTAAATCTATCTTTAGGCAGTCCTTGTGTTTCAAAATTGAATTTCATGTTTTTATATCCTCTTGAAGAAACATTACCAAGTTAAATTGATTGAATTTATTAAAATTGAATCCCTGTGCTGAAACATAATATGACAAACATGGCTCACAAGATTGAATGCAAGATAAAATTACATGTTAAGCTTGTAATTTTTTGCAGTGTATAAACAAGCCTTTACAATGATTGATTGCAAACATGCACGTTACATAATGCCTCCTGGGCTCTATGTGTTCATGTCTTTGTACCTGTATTATGTGTCACTTGTAAAACCATTTAGTTACTAACTGCCATAAAGGAAGTTGCCTTTCAGGGATACAAAAAAAAATGCTCTTCACTTGATTATATAGCAGCAGTATGGTTTAAAAGTATATCACCTACTCTTCTCAAGTTTCAGTGGAAAAAAAAAAAAAAAAGCACTAAGCGAGTGATTTCTTGAAAGTTTTTCTAAATATGCACTTCTTTTCAGTCAGCTGCTGACAGATGTGAGGTGTCACCAGAGTGGGAAGTGCTAGTCAAAAGAAAAAGAGGAAGACGATAGAAGAGGAGAGGAAAGGTAATGAAGGTGTAATTTGCGAACCATCTGTGAGGTGCCTGGCTGCCCCGGGGGTTTCCTCTTCTCCGGAACTCCCCCTCCGCAGGGGCACAGGTGCTGGAGAGATGAGGAGGGGGAGGGGGGGTGGTAAAGAAGGAAATGAGGGGGTGAGGTAGGAAACTGGAAGGGGGTGAGATGGAAAGAAGGAGTAGGTATAAGAAAGTGTGTAGGGTAGAGAGGAGATGAGTGGAGGAAGAGGAAGAGGAAACAGGCTGGGATAGGAAGGACGGAAGGAAGGAGGGAAGGACAGAAGGAAGGAAAGAGACAGGGAAGGAAGGGTTGAAGGAGGGAAGGAGAGAAGGAAGGAAAAGGATAAAGAGGGAAGGATAGAAGAAAGAAGATGAGGAGAGAAGGAAGGAAGAGGATAAGGAGGGAAGGATAGAAGGAAGAAGATAAGGAAGGAAGGAAGAAGATGAGGAGAGAAGGAAGGAAAAGGATAAAGAGGGAAGGATAGAAGAAAGAAGACAAGGAAGGAAGGAGGAAGAGAGAAGAGAGAAGGGTTGAAGGAGGGAAAGAGAGGGAAGGAAGGAAGACTGGGCATCTTGGTTCTTCAGTGGTTGCATAATCCCAATGTATTAAGTTGTTATAATCATTTTCATCTATCTGTCTAAAAGTCTATAGACATATTTTAACAGAGTTTTTAGTGTCTTTCATTCCCCTGTGGGAGTTTAAGTATGAACTAAATTTTTATAACACTAGTACAGTAGCTGTTGGAAATTAAACTCTCCTTTTCATCATCTACCTGTAATTTTTTAACTGTAATCTTTGCTGTAACACGACATCATCATCCCTTCCTCCTTTTCTAATCTATCTGACCTGTTAATTTTAGGTTCTGTGTTTTCATCTTCTGCCTTAAAATGAAAAGAAACAAACAAACTATGACGGATAACACACAATAAAATTAGTTAATGCAGAAATACACAAAGTGATATGTCAAATAATGGTTTGATATTAAGAAAGGTTTACGAAGATGCAATTAAAATGGTGGCAGTCAGGAAGCTTGAACCATTCCATATTCAGAATGAACCAATAATTAAAAAAATAATGAATGAAAAAATATTTAACAAATAATAGTTAAGTAATAAGTACAAGTAAGTTTTAACCATCATTATTTGTTAATGCACATTCAGGATTTATGTTGATGCAGTGACCAGTGCATGGTTGATAGACACAGCCCAGACAAAGGCACAGCAAACCCTGCCCTATACAACATAATGTAGCTTATTTTGGAATCGATCTGACAGCATCATGTCTACATTGATCAGTTCTTCAGTTGTATTCATTTACTAAAACAAATGTTTTCATTTGGCTGATTTCCCTTTACTTTATAAATGCAGAATATTATTAGCTTTATAACAGTGATGTATAACAAATACCTCTATATATGTGCCAAGTGTGAAGTAAGATGTTTTTTTAGACATCTTAAATTTCACCCATTATAAGAAAATAGAGGGAAAAAAGATTTTTTTTGTTTAACTTTAATCACTTTGAACAATATATGTATGGAATGCATTATGGGACACTCTGT
Organism: Siphamia tubifer; assembly: GCA_020466265.1. NCBI lineage: Eukaryota > Metazoa > Chordata > Actinopteri > Kurtiformes > Apogonidae > Siphamia > Siphamia tubifer. The sequence goes on from CM035796.1 coordinate 11,947,959, forward strand.
AATATTATTTACCGTATTATGTTGGAGGCAGAAATGTACAACTAACACAAAACTTGTGACATACTATTGCATAAAATTGAAGTGCGGCCAGAGACCAGTGGAACGAGGTCATAAAATATGTTTTTTTTCTTCTTTTTGTACTTTGGGTGACCTGATCCTTTAGAGAAAACCAGAGCCTTCCACATCACCACTTTACAACCACAATTCTGCTAACAACAAGCCATATAAAATCATCCCCTTCCATTCACGTAGTCCTTTATCTGTTGTCCTCCGCCCTGCCCCATAACCCCCGTCTCACCCTGTAAACTCCTCACTTCCCCTTGAACGTGCATGCTGGTGGAGGTGGAGGTGGCGGCTGGGATCCTTCCTGCTTTGAAGCGCTCCAGTCAGCCGTGTTGCCTCCGACTGCATCTCTCTGAGGGGCATATAATGGCTTTAAGACGCCCCGGCTTCCTCCATAATGACTGCTTCCTCTGCTCTTGTCCTGTCCTGGCTGGCTGGATGTGTGGGAGGCTGCCTGGCCACCTGACAGGCTGACCAGCTCTCATACATACATACAGGTTTACGACTAGGGCTGCACAATATTGTAAAAAAAAACCCTGACATTGCAATTTTTTTATTTAATAAATTTTTCTTAACCCTGCAATATACACTACTGATGAAAGGTTTTAGAACACCCTGATGTTTCCAGAATTTCATTGAAAACTGTGAAAATGATGCAGTTTTCTTCCTAGCAACAACTTTTGAGGCTTGATCAATCTTCACTCCTGCAGAAAGTGGTTTCAACCCATCCCAAAAGATACATTTCTGAAATGATTTTTTAAGTCCCTACAAAAACTCTCAAACACCGCCCTCTGAAACCCCCCCCCAGAAAACCCTTAAAAATCCTTTAAACTCCCTTGAAAAAGCTTTAAAAGCATTGTTTTCATATATATATATATATATATCTATATATCTATATATATATATATATATATATATATATATATATATATATATATATATATGTATATATATTTACCTCTAGCAGTTCACTGTTTACCTTTGTATCATTTGAATCTGTTCATTTGACTACTTGAATTTACCAATAAACCTGGAAAAATCAGGGTGTTCTAAAAGTTTTGACCGGTAGTGTATATTGCGATATATTTAAAAAAAATAAAATAAAATATATATATATATATATATATATATATATGGGCGGCACGGTGGTGCAGTGGTTAGCACTCGTGCCTCACAGCAAGAAGGACCCTGGTTCGAATCCCACACCAGACCTTTCTGTGTGGAGTTTGCATGTCCTCCCCGTGTCCGCGTGGGTTTTCGCCGGGCACTCCGGTTTCCTCCCACCATCCAAAGACATGCACTGATAGGTTAATTGGTTAATCTAAAATTGGCCTTAGGTGTGAATGTGAGAGTGATTGTTTGTCTATGTATGTCAGCCCTGCGATGAACTGGCGTCTCATACAGGGTGTACCCCGCCTTCGCCCATTGTAGCTGGATTAGGCCCCCAGTGACCCCCGCGACCCTAGTGAGGATAAAGCGGGTTCAGATAATATATGATGATATATATATATATATATATATATATACTGTGGAGAACATATGGTGCTGACGTAAATGGTCTAACGCCTCTTTTTGGCACCATGCCTTCAGTTAATGGTGTGACTTTCTCTGGTTTGTTGCTCATTTTTCAAAGTTGTTACCAGCAACTCCCTCCAGATTGATTAAGAATGGTTTTGACTGGTGGATCACTGGCTGTGGTGTATGTCATGTACCCTAGAAATTAGATAAGTGGCCTCTAAGCCTTTTTCCTTTAATAAGTCACCATGTCATAATAGTCATACTAATAATCACATGATTTCCTCTAGATTATGCAGAATTAGTAGCTGATTACATTTCATCACTTTTTCCACTGTTGCCTTTTTTTGAGGGTGTCCACCATGTACACAAGAAGACTTTAAAGAGGCTAACATGGAACCCTTCTCACATCTAAAGAAATGTAACAGTTCAAATCAGGGTAGATCATCAGATATCAGACCTGTTACATATTTTTCAGCCTTTTTTTTAAAAGGTTTAACTCAAAAAAACACAAGGCCCACACACCAAAACCTGTCCCCAAAGTGGTCCAATCCAGCACAAGCTATTTAATTTATCTTTTATTTTAGTGTATTTCACACTTAAAAAAAATAAATAGATGAGTATAAATACAAATAAAATGTAACAGTGGAGGGAGGGGGCAAAAGCTTAAATATACTTATATAGAGGCCTCCCTTCATTCACTTAATTAACACTTCAAATGAAACAAATGAACAAAAATTAACCTAGGTAATAAGTAAATAAAACATAATGTATAACGAAAACACAATACAATAAAGAATTTAGCTAAAAAATAACATATAATATATATAATGCAAACTATGCTGACTTCGTAGATGGATGATCTTTTAAGATTTTGTGTCTATGAACATACTCTAAGGTTTTAAGGGGCCAATTGTGACTAAAAATTACAAAATATTTTATCGGAAGTGCTTTTCATTTACACAAGAACTTTTTTTGTGTGTTTTTACAGGTTAAAAACACAAAGTTCTAAAGATGCATTCCAGAGTGGAAATCTTGAAAACTATCTGCTGCTGCGTTTCCATCTCACGGTCAAAAACGCAAAAATATTGCTGCAACACATGTGCGTTGACAAGGCAGCATTCTATCACAACAACCTGGCATGCATATCCAATCCAATTCCACACACTCTTTCCTCGTGTGAATGCAGATAAAAAGGTTAAGACGAGATGCCAGTTTTGCATCTTCTTTTCCAATTGTCTCCATATAAACATAGCCTAAAATTCAGCTATGAGAAACTCTTTCCAAACTTTATTAATATTTTCAAGACCTCTTGTAAACTGGCACCATGTCAGTACTTGTCTTTGGAATAAAAACATTCACTGATTTTCAGTAATTCTGGGAAAAGCTGGACTGGATGAAGTGACTGGTCAGTAGTTGTAACCATTAACTAACTAAAGGCATGTTTGCCTTTCTGCCTGACTTGTGGACTGAGAGGCTGGTTAAAAGCTGGCTCTTTAAGGAGCTGACTTATTGGCTGAGGAATGAAGCAGGTGGTTCCACATTTGAATAGGTTGTGTTCCATGTTTGTGTGTGTGTGTGTGTCAGTGGGTGTGTTTTTTTTCCCATGGTTGAAGCCATTGAGCTTGTCTGCAGGCCCTCAGATTTCTTCTCTAATCTGGGATGTTTCACATTCCCAATTTCCTCCAGTGATGCATGACTCCTCCGCTCTGTGTTCAAGTGGAGGCTGCAGGGGAAAGTACAACTGTCTGTCTGACTTTGTGACTGCCCACTCGCTCCTGTGCAGCCTCAAAGCACTGATTTACCTCCGCCTTAGAGTCTGTTCAGGTCTGAGGATATCCACAGACACCTTGTATAACACTTTGTTTCCTTAGATCTGTTGAGCTCTATGCTTACATGACATTTGTTGCATGACTTTGTGACAGGAGTTGCTTTTCCCCTAACCCTCAAATTATGCAGATATAGTGCCATCGTGGCTCAGCTTGACTCAGCTTGACTCTACTCAGTAGTGTTTCCATTACAGGATAGTACTGACTTAGTGAGGCAGTGTGTACTTTCATGTCGTCTGCTCAAGGAATTGTTGATAATCTCACTTGTTGCGTGTTGTGTCATCTGAATTTTTATATCAGCCACTATGGACCCACCATAATGTAGTATTATGGGCTGTCATGTGGATTAATGTACTACTATATTTACTATCAACTTCTGCATCTGCATTTTGTAAACCAATGATTCACAGACACAATAATCTGACCAATCAGTGTCTGCAGGCTTTCTATGTCACCTTTTAGTATCGCTTAGAACCTTGGTGAAGACGATATGAAAAATCTAGTACTGGGTACAATTTTCACCTTGTCATCTGAACCCACTTTATCCTCACTAGGGGCCTAATCCAGCTACAATAGGTGAAGGCGGGGTACACCCTGTATGAGTCGCAAGTTCATCACAGGGCTGAACATATATATAGACAATTCCTATCAACTATGGGCAAATTAGATTAACAAAACAAACATAATGGCATCAAAATGAAGTTATCTCAGCAATTAAAAAAATAAATAAATAAACATTTTATATGTACTGTACTTAAAATCTTTTCTATTTATTGATATATAGAGGATTGCTTTTTTCGTTATAGTTTTTTTTTTTACTAACTTGTCTAAGCGACTCAAATAAAGATGTTTAATTTTAACTGTAGCCTGTTTTTTAATTGTGTAATTGTAGTTTGATAAACTAGGGGCTCCCAAAATCATCTTACATAGGGCCCCTGTAATGCTAGAGACGGCCCTGTTGGTGGCACCAGATGAAGTGCCCTTTAAAAATGACCCTAGATGTAGCAGCTCTGGCTTTGTTTGCTCTCTTTCAGCTGCCAACAAAGGATCCTATGTGTCCCTGGTGTCCAGACTTTATGATATATTTGTGTGTTAGTAGTAGTTTTCTGTTGTAAATAGTTGTAAACAGTACATTTGTGAAACAGTCCTTAGTTTCTGGTAGGGGACTGTGGCTCCTTTGTTTTCATATTTTTCTCCTGTTTTTAGTTTAGGGAGTTTAAGTCAGTTATTTTGCTTTATTTCCTGTCTTGTTTTGGAGATAAGAAGTGTAGTTTGCCTTGAAGATAGTTTTGTGTATTGTTTAGTTGAACCCACCCATAACCCTCTTTGAGTTGTTTAAAGAACTAAATACTTTAGACGGTAGTTTTTGGTCTTGTGTTTGTGTTTGTGCTTGGGAGTTGGGAGGAGTGAAAGAGTGTCTGCTATGACTGAATCCCATTTTACCCCTTAGCCCTTCAAACAGAACTATAAGGCATAGGGCTTGAAAAGCAACCCCTATGAATTGGGACACCCCTTCAACACTCGCCTACGTCATCAGTTCGCTCTGCCAGTTGGTACGTAACAAAAAATGACAGCTTTAACCAGAAGTAACAAACATGTCTACTGCTGCAGTTGATGTATTCTCCTGGGCCACTCCCATATTTTTTTACAGTGGTACCTCTACTTACGTAAAGTGAAATACAAGAAATACAAGCTTTAGAATTGTTACGTAATGCACCATTTTCTAGAGAATAAAAAAGTTGCAAGTGCATTTTGTAACCTTCTCAAAATGTAATAATTTATTACATAATGCAGCAAAATGTATTACAAAATGTGTTGGGGCAGTTTATTACAAAATGAAATGAAAAAATTATTACATTTTGGACATTTATTACAAAATGCACAGTTATTAAAAAATGCGGCTCAACAGCCCCTACTCACTGGCTTCAGTACAGGTCTTAATATTTTAGGGGACTGTAGCCAAACATTCAACTAAATTCAACTTAATTTTTACAAAGGTTTTGAGTTTGGATGTTATCTGATCAGTTTGTTTTAAATTGTTACGACTGCAACTCTAATGGAATGTAACATCAAAATTGCACAACAAAAGTCACCCAGTCGCTCTTGTTACCGTTGGATTTTTGTCCTTGTTTTTACACAGTGGAGGGAAACTGAATCACCGTGTCCATCTTTATGTACAGCTCATGGCCCACTTGCTCCACAAGAAAATACAGATGTGCTCCAGTGCATTATCTATATTTCCAGCCCTGACTTTTACGTCTGTTTTAGGATTTGTGGGATGTGGTTTAAGCAAATGTTTTCCTGTTCTTCTTTATGAGAGTGTCAGTGTGTGAACATTTGGTTTTGTTTTGGTTTTGTTTGACTTATGATATGATATGATAACTTAGCATTTATCTTTAACCTCAGTCCTGAATCGTTGGATTGACCACTGAAACGGAAAAAGACCACGGATGTAGTTCACTTCTATAGTAAAGCACACACGAGTTGTGGCACAATGGGAGTTAGAAAATACCCACATAATCACGAGTGTTCATACACTGACACACATGCACAGATCCACTCGATCATTAGGTAAACAAAGGCCAGCGGAAGCAAAGGAACAGTCTATCAGCAGGATATCTACAGTATTGTTGACTCTACCAGGCCTTATCTGTTATATGAACTCTGCACAGTAACGTAAACATGCTTTTTGTGTATGCATCACACCCTTTACTGCACAATATTAGGTAATGAATTTATGACTAAAATACTATATCAATGGAAAATAGTTTTTCCTTAATATGTGTGCAAAAATGCTTATTCTTGTATTGGCTTTGTGTTAGTCCTTTGAACCATAAAACTGATTGATTGATGTAACAAAAGGAACCAAATCACTGTAGGAATACATTTAGAAGCAGTAGTTTTGTACAGAATACAAAATAAGTATTCAGAGAATGCCTAATCTCACCCCTATTTTGTGCCAATCTCAAGTTTCTCTGCCAACCAGTTTTTGAATTGGAGCCAATAATGTGATTTTGAACTTTCTGCTAAATGCCACGTTGACCTTTGACCTTTTGCAATATTGACAATTCCATGATACATATATATGCATCGGTGTGTGTAATATTATGATAATATACCCAGTATTGATTAAGTTATAGCGTGATATGTTTATGCTTGACACATGCGACATGTCACCTTTGACCTCCAGAGATCTAAAAAAAACTATTGGGTGTAAGTGATAACACCAAGTATGAGATTTGTAGAAATCTTCATTCTGCATCGTTTGGAACCAATCTGAAAGTTCTGTGACCCTCCGTTCTTGCTTTATAACCAATAATATGACTTTGACCTTTTAGTTAGTTGTGACCTTTGACTTTTACTCAATTGGGTTAGCTATATGTATATGCCCATGTAATGTCATTGTGATATCTGAAGTATTCATTGAGTTATAGCATGATATGTCTCTGTGGACTTGCACACACACAGATACACACAGTAATTACAACAATAAAGGGTGGAGTCAGTCATCTACTTCACATATCTATTCTGTTTCAGTACATAAAATACACACTTTGAATCAAGAATTATTGAATTGCACATTTGCCTTCACCAGAAAAGTATATAATGCACTTAATAATATTCAAATGGAAACACAAACTGAAAACTTATTGGAGGTTTGCACTGACTAGCAACTTATGAGGTCGTCACTTTATCAGTAAGAACACTTTGGTAAATATGATCCAAAAGAACACCACATACAAAAGAGTGTGACAGGTCAGAGGTCACATTCACCAACTATAGTTTTGGACCAAAGGAGAAAGAAACGATGTGCCAGGTTTCATGACAGGTTTCAGTTCAACATGGTGGAGGTGTACCTTTGCTGTTGTGCATCAGTTTCACCGAGCAACAAATAATTAGCCTACACTTCCTTTTTTAAATCAAGCTGTTTGACAGTAGCAAAGAAAACTGACAAATACTATTAACACATAAAGCTAAACTGGAACTTTTTAAGCATCATTTCCAGCCTAAACAGTAGTTTTGTTCCTGCACAGTACTACTGAAATCAAACAATACATTCAGCTTTGGTTCTTTGAAATAATTCTTTAGTAAGAATGTGCATATGGATCAGATGAATGATTGGATGAATTTTCTATCCATTTAGTTGAGCTTGATTTATCCAACAACTCAAAGTTATTATTATTATTATTATTATTATTATTATTATTATTATTATTATTAATGAAAATAATACATTTGGATGCCTGCCACTCATTGTGACAGCGTTTAGCACTTCTACTACCTCTTGAGTCTTGAATAATTATAAATGACTGTCATTTTCTCCTCCTCCTTTCTGTCGGTCCCATCCTCCATGGGAAATGAGAACCAGACATTTAGCAGAGCTAATCAAAATGTCCTCTGCTGAATGAGCCTTATTATGGGATGGGTAAACAGAGAGTTCCGATGTTGCCGGGGGATAAAGTCCCAGGACAAAAGGGTTGATTGAGAGGAACGATACTGATGTTGCACTTGAACACTTGTTAGTTAAAAAGTACCATTTGTTGATGTCTGAGGAAGAGGAGGAAATGGTCTCTTTAAGCACCAGAGATTATACGGGAGTGTTTAAAAGCTTGTAGAACAGACTTAAATACCAAAATGATGTTGACAAATATCATGGCAGACAGTGTTTGGTAAAGTAATACACATTTAGTTTACAATTAAACAGGTGATGTCACTAAAGCAGGGGTCTCAAACTCATTTTCTTTCAGTGGCCACCTTCAGCCCGATTTGATCTCAAGTGGGCCGAACCAGTGAAATAATAGCATTATAACCCACACATAATATCTCCAAAATTGTATTTGTTTTATTGTAAACAACAAACAAACAACCAAAAACCCAAAAGTCATAAGTTAAGTTACGTTTAAAAATTTTGCCAAAAAAAAAGACAAAAACATGCGAATAACCTGAAAATAATTCAATTTTAACAGTATCATTTCTACACGTGCATTATAGATCAAATCTACAAAGACATTAAACACCTAACTGTAATAGAAGCAGGAAAAAAAGCTGGATTTTCTTTAGACATTTCTAGTTGTTCATATTTAGTCAGGTTATTCACATTGTTCCAGGATAGTTACTCCGTTCAGCCAGTCCTCGTGAATTCAGGGTGATATTAACCAATCACAGCGACTTTCCCGCAAAATGTGACCAATCATTTACGTCTTGAGCTGCCCCTTCCACCTATTCCTGTTTACCTTACAGTAAGAAGCAACATGTGCGCGGCCAGCAGTTCAAGTTTTTTTGTTTTTTTGTTTAAAGCTTTAGATATAACCTTTGTCCCGTGTTTGACATGTTTTTTTTTATCGATTTCACTCCCTTCTGTATCACCTTTCACACACTTTTGTTAAACAATACACACTTTTGTTAAACAATACACAGATTATTTGTGTGCTTGTGTATGTGTGTATGCCTTATTAAATAAAAAAGACTCAGTACTTTGTGATTACATTTGTGATTAAAAAATTTTTTTTTTTAAATGGTCATTTCTATACATTAAATATATGCATCCAATGGAAATTAGCATTATATACAGGGTGTCCCATAAGACTCCATACATAAGGGATATAATATATTTCATACATATTAGGGTTGTTAATTGATGACCGATGGTTGACTGCAGCAACGTTGTCCGGTCATAATTTTCTGTCATTGCTTTAAAAAAATCAACAAAAAAACAGCCTTCATCAGTCATTCCACTGCACGAACTCTTTAGCATTGTAGTTTAGACTATAAAGAGGAAGCTTTGTGATCTCTCCATAGCATATCTTTAAATTTGAATATCAGCAATACAAAACGAAATGTATTGGTAGCAAACGCAGAGCTCAGTTAATCTATGTGGTACGACCATTTCACACCAGTTTAGAACGTTTGCTCAAAACCTACGCCAAAAGGAGTTTGTGTAGTACTGACGCGGACTGGTGGCAATCGCTAAGTTTTTTGTTTACACAATATTTAGCAGCATAATGTACTGTAAAATCAGATGTTTTCTCTGCATGACGGTTTGAAATAAGCTTTTAACATAACCTCGCTCGACCTCAGTTGTGACTCGTGTTCAAAAAGCAACGCGACTGAAGTGCGCCGCAGTGCAGAATGGCTGTGCATGTGTCTATTATTTTCTTTTCTCGGTGACTGACTTCAACCGGTTAATGAGGCTCAGTGATCTGTCGAGATTTTTTATGAATTTCACCATCCCTCGTACATATATGGTTTTAACATCTATTTCTTTATATGACAGATAACCTAAAGAATACTTTTGAATAAAGAACACATTGAAATAGCAGTTATATAGAGCATAGTATACTAATAAAAATGGTTTATGTCAAGCAACGTTTATTTTTCCTTTGTATGGAGACTTATGGGACAACCTGTATAAAATCCCAGATAGAACAGTCATAGAGTGAAATAAACGGTTCACTTGTCCAGTCCTGCACCATAAACATCCCTGACATCCTGTTGCAAATGATAAAACTAATCCCATACAGTATGGGATTGTCCAACTCTGACCTCGGTCTAAAGTATAGATGTACCAGTTCCACTCCACTGACTCACCAAGAACAACAATTAGGTTTTTGTCAAACTGAGTTCCCCACTGTGGCCTCTTTGTTGACTGCAGTTTAACTGGTAGTCAAACACAAAGTCCTTATCATAGGTAAACACTAAGTGGCCACTCAGCCATCCGGCCACAGAGATAGGCAGGGAGAGATAAACATCTCTGTATCACCACACAGAGCTGCATTCAAATCAAATTTCCGCTCTCCGATTTGGAGGCTTGTTTATATCCAAAAGCATCTGGAATATTAACATGCCCTTGAAAGAAGTTCCTGGTATGCCTCATGCAGTGACCACATGCATCTTTGAGAGCCATGTTAATGTGTGTGTGTGTGTGTGTGTAAAAACTTCTGTCTTGTTTTATGTGTGTGCATATGTGTGAACATTTCCCCAGTTTGGCTATGAATCTGTGTTCCAGTCTTGAAACTAGAAAAGCTCTCGGAAAGTGCAGACTCCACCAAGGCAGACCCCCCCCCCCCCACACACACACACACACTTCCACCGATGATGTTTTGTAATTCCAAATAATAATAATAATTCAGAATTAAAGCTATTTCTTTCATGTTTACATGGACATGTTAATTTCGAATAAAGGTTTCCCTGGGAAACAGGTGTATTCTGCTTTAATTAATTGGACTTTAAGAGCTAGAGGTACAGAGGGTTCTGATTGGACAGAATGGCCTTTTAACATCTGTTTGTCTACTGGAAGGAAATGATCGTGTCCACTTCCTGTTTTGGATGCTTTTCAACTAGTAACATAGAAGGATAGATACTACATATGATTTTTGCATTTATTTTTGTGATAATTATGAAGCAGCAGTTTGATCGAATTCACCATAGGAATCAACATACTAATGCCATTAGTGCGGGATATGTGCATCATTGCGACAAGACCAGCAAGAAAAAGGCAGAATGACAGGAATAATGTTAAAGTGGAATTAACGGTTTCCATGTTAGAGGAATTATCGAATTTGGAATTAAGATTGGGACTTTATTTGGAATTAAATTTAATCCGGAATTATAATTTTCAACTGGAATTAGGTGTTTACATGGCTATCTTAAAAAGGAATTAACTTTTATTTGAAATTGAACAGAAATAAAAACTCCCATATAAATAGGGCAATTGTTCCTTGTGACAGTATCAAGATTTCCTGAAAATCTCACCCAAATCCATCCATAACTTTTTGGAACTAAGTTGCTAACAGACAGACAAACGCTGGGAAAAACATAAGTCTGTTCCTTGGTGGAGTAGTAATGCTGCTGAGTTCTTCTTTCTTGTAAAACACCTAAATATGAGGACAGTGTTACAAATGCTTACTTCTGAATGCATTTCAACATTTTCCCAAAAGGTCACACTGTTTCCAATTATTTTCAGTCATGTTTCCCTCAAGGAAAAGCCTTAAAATTTTACTTTTCATATACTATACAGCTGTCATGAAAGATCCTTTACAAAAATGAACATGGAACAATCCACGTTCTCTTTTATTACAAAAGTAAAGTTCAAGTATTTTTCTAAAGCATTTGAATACTCCTTTATAAAATAGCTCATACATGTACTAGTACTGTTGTTTTGTTTATGAAAACATATTTAAGTATTTATCAATGTTTTATTCAGTATTGCATATAGTCTGATGTAGTATTCAGACTTAACTCAAGTACATTTGAATGTAATTTTGTTGAAGGTAAAATGTGGAACATAAGTAAACTTAATGTCATATATAGACTCCTTCTTTACTCTTTATTTCCACTATGGAAATTTTACATTTGAAGGTTGTGTTGGAGCCTGTCTCATGCTAGGAAAAGCTTATTTATTTGTTTGTTTGTTTTAACTTACATTACGTAGCAAAGGACTTTTCAACAAAAATCATTCTGCTTCTATTACTCTTCAGTATTTGCCACCTAGCACGGCTCACTTTTGGTGTTAGCTTTTCAACATAAATGCTAAAGTCATGACGTCACATGAAGCCTATAAATAGTGTCTTAAGTGAAGCTGAAAAATTAACTTTAATGCAGGCAAATTTTTGTGCTAACTAGCTAATCTCATTTCCGATTGCATCTTCTAAACCAGATGTTTATTTAAGGCTCTTGTGAAATGTTTCACATCTTCATGCATCATGTTTTGTGGTCAAATCTGTTTTATTTCAGGGGAAGATTGATAAAGTAACAATTTATATCCATGCATACCGGAGCACGAAGTGAGTCCATGCACAGTAAATGCAAGCACATATGTTTATACTTGTACATAAATGTGTGTTCTCCAGATAAAACACGATGGAAAAATCCACCACTAACTGTGCTTGACTTCTGAAGTGAATTTAATTAATGAAGGCAATCCTTTCTAAAGCCAAAATAGAGCATCATTTAAGAAAGAAGTTTGACCAGAAAGAGATGAACTTAGAAGGTGAATTTCATCAAAGATCATCTTTGACAAACCCACATGTTTTCCATCACAATATGGTGAGTGCTTCTTTAGCTTGGTTAGAACCTGTGAAAAAGTAATACTAAAAACAGTAGCTACTTGAATTTATGCATGAGTGGAAAAGGGCCATTGACTTGGCTTCTACATGCCTGTATATCAGACACTGAACACGTGTTACTATTAGCTCAGAACTGGGGTCCCTGCGCAAATGTTACATATTCATCCAAGTATGTCTGATAATTATGTAGGGAGAAAACTGAAAGCATATGCTATTATTTTTAGTTTAAAAGGAGTATATTAATAGCATACTTGAATAGGCTTTTTCTTTGTAAGAGAATACACACTAGCGATGTGTCTGTTTTATTTTTTCCTCTCCTGTTGTGGCCTTAAACACACTTAAATGGATAGTTCACTATTTTTCACATGAATTTGTATGGGTTCACCGTTTTTACTCTGGTGCACCCACAGTTACTTACCCCCGACAGTGTCCTGTGAGTCGAGTTTTGGTCTGGTTTTGGTCAAAGCGCAAGTAGTCCCAGCAGGTTTCCTCGGTCAAAACAATATGTGTTTGAATGAGTGATTTATATGCATGATAAAACCGTCACTGAACAAAAACTCACACCTTGTAATTGCTTTGAGCTACTTTCTGTCAATAGCGATCAGTGCACATTGCCACTGCTAACAGCTGTGCACCTGCACGTAGCAGCCGCAAACACTGCCAAACAACTGATGAAAGTAGTTTGCTCAGGCGCACAGCTGTTAGCAGTGACAACATGTATTGATCGCTACTGAGAGAAAATAGCTCAAAGCAAATACAAGGTGTGAGTTTTTGTTCAGTGACGGTTCTGTTGTTCAAATAAATCACTCATTCAAACACTTATTGTTTTGAGAAGACACACCCCAGAAAACCTGCCGGGACTACTTTTGCTTTGCCCAAAACCGGACCAGAACTGGACTCGCAGGACACTGTCTGGGTTAAGTCACTGTGGGTGCACCAGAGTAAAGACTGTGAACCCATACAAATTCATATGAAAAATAGTGAACTATCCCTTTAAACCAGTTGTTAAATTGTAGATTACTTTGTCATCAAACTCAAAAATATCAGCTTGTCTCTAAAACTCTGGTTTGATACATTTGTGTCTGTGACCTTTTTTTCCTGGGCATGCCACATAAAGCCCACTCCTTAAAATGAACCTGCCGCCACAGCGGAGTGGAGAGAGGCAAAAAAAAAAAAGTCTAAAAACAACTCCCTGCATACTTATTTTGCTCTTGTTTTCCTGCAGCACATCAGTTTTTCATTTCAGGGAGGGATGAAGGGATGGAGCGAGGAGAGGAAAGAGGGATGGAGTGTGTAGTGCTGACAGTATTTATAGCTTGGTGTTCTGACCAAAATTATCAGTGTACCACAAAATAACTTCCTCTGGCCTCACCACCAAATAACAGGAAGCCTTCAATTGTGCGTATTTATTAATTTTAACACACACACACACACACACACACACACACACACACACACAGACGCACAGTCATTCACATACTGAACTGTACTTGCACAAGCACAAACAGCTCACACATATGAAAACACGCTCTTGTGTATACACACACACACACACACACGTACACACGTAGTGGGTTTGCTGTCTTTATAAATAGAGCAGCTCCTTGAGCTCTGCAAAGTCGGCTGTGTAAACTTCCTCCACTTTCTGGATTGGGTTTTTCTTTGTACTCACAAACTCTCTCTCCCCTTCTTTTCCCTGTGTCTCGGTGTGTGTCGCTCTCATGCTCGTATGGACGGACACATGCCACCGAGAAAGAGCACACGTGAAAACACACACACAAATGCGTACATGAAGTCTGGCCTCCATTAGGAAGCCATTCAGTGGGGTTCGTACGATGGGGGGGGGGGTCAAAGGTGAGAGTATGTTAATGGGTGACGTGGGGGGTCTTTTCTGCTTGGTTGACCATTACTACCATATGCACACATATGTATACACACACACAGATGCATTAAAAAAAAAATCACACATGGATAATAATAAATTCTACTTAAGTCCTTTGGTTTCCATTCCATCTCTTTGTCTCCCCGTGTCTCTGTGTTGCCTTTGGGTCTGTAAATCACAGGTTGGATGTTTCAGCACAGTGCAAAATACAATAGCAGACACTGCAGCTGGTAGACATGTTAGTGAGCATGTGCACATGTTCAGCTGTGCTGTGTGAGTGTGCATGTGAGGATGTGTGTGTTTCGTGCATGGCAGCAAATGCCTCTGACATGCCAACCGTGGTTTGCAGGTTATTCTTACTGACATCAGAGCATACTATCAGGTATTTAAAGAAAGACTAGAGGCACATGAATATAACACCCTTAAGTGCTGTAGAGCTGCTGATGAAGGCATTAACCTCTTGAGACCCGGCTATGTATTTTTGTTGTGGACAAGAGATTCACAGGTTTATTAAAAAAAAAAAAAAAAACACAAAAAACACTGTCTACTGCAAAAGACATTCCATAAAAAAATGCATCTGAAAAACTATTGCATTTTTGCCATTTCCAATCAAGACAATTATTACATGTAGAAAATGACTCAGAGAATGCAGACCTCTGCCAAGGCACATCAGTCAATTAGAAATGACTAATAATTTAATTTCATTGTGACATAATCTTTATTGTAATGAAATTTAAGACATAGATGTCGGCGCTAAAATCAAGTTTCCATGAAAAAAAAACCAACAAAAAAAATGATTACAAAGCTCTTTGAGCTAGTTCAAACTAGATTAGTTGGAGATGAGAAAAAAAATATAAATTATTTTTAAAACTGCACTGTTGCTAGTTTTTGTCCCGAAACTTAGTTTTTAGCACGTCCATAGACATTCTATGGACAGAATTATAGGGACACGTTGAATTCAATAGTTTCTTTTTTAATCATGGTTTTGGATACAAAACATTAATGAGTAGAAAAGCATGTGGACAGTGCAGACCTAGCTATGATTTGTTTCAAATATTCCTAAAAATTCAGCCATCAGTTCAATAGGAAAAATTTCAACACGTGCTGATAGAATAGACCTTGTTCCTTCTTTAGACATCTGACCATGTAGAGTGTCCCCCCTCCCATGGAACGGGGGGCAACACAGAGCAGTGAGGGTTATAAGACTTAATATAAAAATAGATGTTTCAGGGTTTGTTTGTTTTTTCCACACAGTTTACCTTGTTTTTTCCCCCATTGTTTGCAGTGTTGTTTGTGATTTTCAATTTTTCTTGATGTGTTTTTTTTCTTTTACTGAGTTTTGATCTTAGACAAACAGTTTAAGCAAGCTTTGACAACAGCTGGGGCTTTTACTCCAGCACTGGTCCATACATAGCATAGCTCATCCAGTCTTTTCTAATCCTCCCACTCTTACGGAACAGCCCCAGTTCTTATCTGTCTGCCTAATGTTACATTTCCTAGTGATTTATGTTATCAACAAAGTAGTTTTCCTGTGAACTTTGCATCCTAATATTGCTAATATAACCAGCCAAGGTCGAACTTCATTTCTTGTATTAGGACTCCAAGCCTCTGAGAACACAGAATTCATGCAGGAGGGGTAGGACCTGAAGGGGGAGGGATAAATGACATTTGAGTTTTATTGACATATCACCCTTCAATTATTTCAAGTGGGTGCTCAGAAAGCAGGTGGACTGATTTTGAAAGGACAAGAGGCGCAAAACAACAACTACTGAGCTGAAATTGATGTAATAATAATAATAAATTAATAATGGATTCAATTTATATTGCGCTTTTCTATGAGTGCATACTCAAAGCGCATACTCAAAGCACATACAGTGGATCCATTATTCATTCACTCTCACATTCTTACTCCGGTGGTGCTAAACTACATATGTAGCCACAGCTGCACTGAGGCAGACTGATATATTTTGTAAAAACCTGTGAAACTTCAATTCCTCTGTCTTCTGTCATTCCACCCTGTTCTGACCCTAAAACACACACTAAAACAAAACTAGTGAAGAAAAGAAACACAAGCACATACAATAGCTTTTATGACACTCAGGGTTCATACGTTCCAAACCTGGAAACATTTTGGAATTTGAAAAATGCAAATTCCAAGGCTGGTGAGGTTTTGGAAAAGTAAAAAGACCCAAAAAGTTTTGGAAAAGTCATGGAATTTTTGTTACACAGCAAAATAATGTGTGATTATAATAATAATAATAAAAAAAGAAATGTTTGAGTGAATAAAAAGTTTATTTCATGTCGTCTTAATGTTAATGTTCTTTTCAGTGAACAAGAAATGAACTTCCAGATCATTTCCTTTTCCTGCACTTTTTGGGATGTAGCATGCCGCATGTGGTGAAGTCGATATGGACCAAAATCTCGCCCAAATTAAATGTAAATGCCACGAAAGTATGGATTTAACAACATGTGGCTTCACTGGGACGTGTACATAAATGTTAATTTAATCTGGAACCACACATTGTCTTTCATTTTATTGTTAAACCTCTGAGGGTAAACTTTAACACAACACTTGAACTTTTTATTCTGATTGTTTAAAGTCAACTTGCATTTTTAGGAGTATGTAGTCATGGAAATTTGCCGAAAAGTATTGGTTAAAGTGTGTATGAACCCTGGACACTGACACAGATTCAACGCAGCATGTTTCCCTGGAATAATGGTGGAATACTGGGATAAATTGTTATTGTTTCATCATGTTTTTTTTTTTGTTTTTTTTTATGGAAAGAGGTTCACTGTGAGGTTCACTCACAGCATATTCAGGTATCGACTCGTCACATGGTGCATCACAACAATAACAGCTAGTGATTGTCTGAATTCTGAGCACCTTGTATTATATGTCAAAGGACGCAGAAATTATAAAGATGCATCAACCAGGCGATAAGGATAGTGAGTAGCTTATGTAACGTCATATAAATACAAACATGGGAGGAACTCTGTAACTTTAGCCGAGTGCGTCCCATATGTAACTAGAGCATATATAATGGAGCACGCGATGTTGAATCCTTCAGTTATTGAAAAGAATAAGCTGAGGCTAGTCCACTTTTTTTCCTGGAGTGGTGCAACTGGTAAAACTATTCATTAACTGGTACATGTATATTAGTTGTATTTTTGTGTTGTTTATTTATCACGTTCCCAAAGCAGAACGCATAAATATGAAGCAAAGATAAAGCAAAGAAAAATTAAGCACTTTTTGTGTACAATAAATGAATGGTATAGCAAATACATTAATAAATAAAGATAATCAAGATGTTATGTCAGTTGCCCTGTACAGTAGTAACAACAAAATTAGTTTACCTCTCTTCTACGTACATCTTACAATATGTAATTATTAGAACGCATATGGCTGCTCAACAAGGTGTAACATTTGTTGTAACACTCCATAGTTTGCTCTTTTACATGTATTTTGGGTACTTAATTATTAATACTGTATGATCGTTATATTTTTGTATATATTTCAAATAATTTTTTACTTTACTATTTTTTGTACTTTATTCTGTACTTTAACGATTACTATATTTCTGCTGCTGTAATATGAAAGAATGATCTTATCGAAATATAAAGATACACAACCTAATGCTATTTATTGCCATTAAGGAACAAATGAAAAGAAACAAACGCAAAACTTGATGAAATGTTCAACGGCCTTTAGGAAGAAACCACAGGAGGCGTCTTGTTTCCGTTTAGATCACTTTGAATCACAAAATGCTAAAACATGATTTTGAAAATGTAATATAAAAATGGCAACAATAAATATATTTAACATGCAGGAAATTAAATCACAGAAGTAAATGGCTTATTTTTCTTTCTCACTTTAATTCAAAATAAATCTAAAGTCTAAATCTAAATACAGAAGAGCTGTAGAAGAGTTCCGGTTCCATCCAGGTCACGTGTGACAGAATCTGTAACATCAGCCAAAAATCACACTTTTAACCATCTATCTATCCATGATTAGCCTAAATCTGAGCTTTGAGAATTTCTACAGCCTGAAAATACAGGCAGAGTCAACACAGCTTTCCTGTTTCCTCTCAGATCATGTGAATTACAACATGCTGAAAGGTAATCATAGCATTTTTGATGAATGACGCTATTAAACTTTAACATCCTACACCTTTAAGGAGTAAGTAAAGTCTTAGCTCATCCCCAAACAATGACTGCTGTACAATTTTGATTCGTGTCGTTTATTTAGAAACTGAAACATACTATTACTGCACAGCATTAACGATGACAAAACAATGTAAGGATGACTATTGTGAGCGTGTGAAAAATCTATTCAGATAACGCAGTTCTATGTGGAGGTACCTGAGGCAACACATCCCCCAGAAGTGCAAGTCTTATTTTATTCTTATTATTCTTATTCTTATTTTACTTCATTTAGTTTTTGTGACAAAAGCCTTAAGAGTGACCAGCGTTGTCAGGCAGCGTAAACAATAAGCTACTTTGTTTTGTTATGTAAGTATCGTGCAGAGTCGAAATCCCATTCAGTTGGTTTAAGAGCCCTTGAATGTGCTTGCATACTTGTGAGTGCGCCTGTTTCCTCACCCAGGTGAGTGCATTATCCGTGTGTGTGTGTGTGTGTGCGTGTGTGTGTGCAATAGAGGAGTTGGTTGGGGTTGCGTAATCACCATGTGCCTGGAGCCGGCAGCTCTTTAAACTGCCTTCCTTCCTGCTGTCACCTCAAACTAAATAAACACAGAGGCTATCTGCTGTGAGCGCACACACACACACACACACACACACACACACACACCACACACGTTAACACATAGACATGCACACAAAAGCCCATAAATACCCACACTTAAACTCATACATGTGTTAATATTCTCTTTCTTACTTTTCCTTTTCGTCTCCAAACATATGAACTGTACATGGACGTTACCAGAGGCGCTCTCTGGTTTGAGAAGGACACATAATCTTTCTCTTTCTGATCATAAACACACACACACACACACACAAGGACTTTATTTACCCTGTGGGGTAGATGTTACAGTTAGGATGGGATACAACATGTCATTGAGGAATCCTGCCTCCCTGACAGGTGAAAACAAGCTGCAGAATCTCTGGACTTTCAACTCCGCTCATTGTTTTTCAGCGGGGGGTTGGAGGGCGTGCGTGTGTGTGTGTGTGTGTGTGTGTGTGTGTGGAGACCCAACTGTCATTTGCTGTAGGTGTGGTATTGAGGAAAATAACCTATGAGAAGACGACACAATGAAGAAAGCCAGCTTTTAGCACACAAGAGAAAATTAGCAAAAATATGAAAAATGTATTTTTCATAAATTTTTAAACCTCTTGTTAGTTATGCATATTCAAAAGTACAATACATACAAGGAACAACAAATTCACATAAGATATTTGGTGACACACAAAGTATAATATGAAAAACTTGACTGTTTCTCACATTTGAACAAAGAGATGACTGAATGTTACTCCAAATATAAACATCATTCATGTCACATCATTCATTTATCCATGTATTTGTGATAGTGTTCATTATACAGGTCCATCAAAGGTGTCCAAGTCATTTTATTTCAGGACCACATTCTGTCAAACATCTACTCAAATGGTAATCTGACTCACTTCATTTGGCTGTGCTTCGCCGAACTACACGCTAGGGGGCGTTGCGATTGCCTCACGCAACTATGTGAGTATCGTGAAGTTCAGGCTTTCTGAAAAATAAAGGAGCCAATCATTGTTGACTTCCCAAGTTCTGCAAGCCGCTGGTACCTGTTTTCCATAGGGAAGTTCAAGGAATATCCGCTGGCTGTTGCTGATGTTGCCTTTTATCCTCAGATTTTCCCTGCACGTACGACAATGGTCCTTTACAGACAACGCACCGGTTCGTTTAGGTGCAGCCATACTGTGGCGTTGGTTTTGATGGTCTGCTTACAGTATGGCTCCTTTTCCTGCTGTTGCTCTGAGTCACAGCTTGAGTTATGGTAGTACTGTTTTCTAATTTCTACTGTGATTGTTGAATATAGTTCTTATATGTCACTGTCACAGACTTTAGCATCACATTCGCCTCTCCCATGGTTCCTACTGCTCTTGTCTGAATGCAAACTCAAAGGTTCCCTAGGAAGTATATAGTTCTAAGAACTATATACTTCCTGGAACTAAGTTCCTAGAACTACTCTGTGGGAAAGCGTCTATTAACATAACTTTGTCCTCCACCCGTCTGTCTGTCCAAAAACTTCGGTATAGACCACTGGGGGCAGTAGTGTGCCTGATAAGTCAGTCCAAGGGTTTTCAAATGTACAGACATTATTTTTCACAGTTGTAGGTCAGTTTGTTGTGCGTCCATTTTTCCCCCTCTTTACTCCCCTCTCCCCCAGCCTCTCTCTCTTCTTTTAACCCTCTCTATTTAACCCTAACTCGATGAGGCAGACGACTATCCTCCAAAGTTGTGGTCTGCTCCAGGTTTGTGTTTTTTCTTTGACTCTCACCAATTGTGTAGTCCTGTTGAAATGTTTCAACATTTTGGTTTAGACCCGGGGTCCATTTCAATAAGCAGATTTATTGAGGGCGGCTGTGGCTCAGTTGGGTCATCCAATGACTGAAGGGTCGGCGGTTCATATCCCAGTTCTAGCTGTCCACATGTCGAAGTGTCCTTGGGCGAGAAGTTGAACCCTGACTTGGGCTCCCAGTAGGACTGGCAGAACCTTAGAAACCTACTAGTGTATGAGTGTGTGTGTGTGAATGGGTGGATGGGAGTCTAATGTAAAGCATTTTGAGCACCATGAAGGTGGAAAAGTGTATGAAAGTAATGAAAACTCTGAGCCTGTTAACCCCCAAAACCCCTCATTTCAGGGTTAACAGACTCTGTTTTCATTAAACCAGCTTATTGAAATGGACCCTAGGTCTAAATGTGAAGTGTCATCACATAACTTTTCTTATGATGCGACACGATATAAATAAAATATGTTTGATTGAAAAACAATAATTGGCTGAAAACACGACACACACAGTCGTCCATCCTTCACGTTTCACTTTCTTTGTCCTTTGGCTTAAATCTGCCTCAAACTCCAGTTTTGTTCTGTAACACACAGCACTAGTCATTCCACAAACACAAAACATATCAAACCACATGTAACAAACCCACATCAAGCGCTCATGTTTGTTTCATAAAAAATAATTACATTAACATGCTCTCTCTTCCTCCTCCTCTCGCTCTTTTTTTTTTTTTTTTTTTTTTTTTTTAACTTTTAAACACTGACGCAGTATTTCAACATAAAAACCAAGCCTTGGCGTTTGTTTTCTATGAGTTTCTTTCTGTTAAAAAATAACAGAGGAATGTGGAGGAGGAGAAGCAGTGGATGCATTAATAAACAAAGAAATAAATAATGTTTATTGCCAGCCAGACATCACAGTGGGTTTATGGGTGGACTGTAAACTCCAAGACCCGGCTTAGAATTTACATAATTACTTCCTGGTGTAAATTACTTGCCCCCTCCCTCCACAACTGGGCCTCTCTGTCTTTCTCCTCCCCACTCTTACAACTCTTAAACACACAACTATACATTTTTTTCAGTGGCAGTTACAACGTTCACCTTCTACGTCCACTTAACACATTTACCATATGAGAAGAATGTGTTTGGCCATCGTCAGCGGTTAGATATTCAGATCCAATGTATGAAACAGTTCAGTTTCAGGCAAAAAAACCTGTTAGAATTGACCCATGAAGACCCAGTGCTACTTAAGTTGTAGTTCCCAAATGATTTTTTTTCTTGAATTAACATTCCTTATGTGATTTAAAAAAAAACAAACATTTGTAACAATATTATCCTAACCCTAACATTTTTCACTGCAAATCATGTATTTCAATATATTCAATTTATTTATTTATTTTTTATTTAGATGCTCATGAAAACTATGAGTAAGTTCAAATGTTATTTTATCAAACAAGGAAATTACTTTTTCAGCAAAGACATCATTAACTAAACGTAAACCAACTACTTCCATCCACTGTCATTGATCCAACTCCATATATTGTATTGGTTAATCAATTTTGTAGAAGATGGTACTGTAGTGTTTCCATGGTAACTATGGAGCCTTTGAACATCCAAATGGGTCATATCTGATGACACACTGACTTTTACACCAATTGTGTAAATGAATTGATAGGATTAATAGATCAACAGTTATTAATTAAACAGAATATATTGCATTTGGTCACTGGTTCCTCTATGGGTTTTTATGGGTTAAGATAATTATAGATGGAAATAGAGCAATAATCTCAGAGATATTGTGGTTTGTTTTAGCTCTATGTTTGTAGTTTACAGAAAAAAATAAGCTCATTTTAGTTTAGGGGTCACATTCAGCTCAGTTTGATTTCAAGTGGGCTGGACCAGTAAATTAATAACAAAATTGCCTAGAAATAATGACATCTCTGAACTTCGATCTCTTTTAGAGTATTAAAAAAGTCAAATTATATTATGAAAATTTCAAATTTGAAAACTATTCTTTCTCAAAAAATGTAAATTACCTGAAGAACCTGAAATTCAATCAGAAAATAGGTGCAGTTTTAAAGGATTGCACATGTGTATGATGCAGTTTATCCTCTGTATCCTTTGATACAGCTTATAGATCACAGTGGATCTACAAATACACTAAAAAATAAATAACATGCTGAATATTATTACATTTGTGGAGTTTGGAACTAAAATGAGGACAAATTACACGAGGACAAATGCGGCTAAATACGACAGCATATTTTATCGGAAGCGCCTTTTGTTTACATGGCACTAGCATCGTCACGGTGTGAATACGCACAAATATATGTGTGTGTGGGTTATTAAAATAATGTCATCTTACATTCAATAACCAGGACATAAGGTTTGTAAGGGGTTAAATTCCTCCCACAGGCCAGATTGGAACCTTTGCTTATAGTTGTGGCTCACAGGCTGCATGTTTGACACCCATGGATGACATTATCTACTTTAATGATTTCCATCTTTATTTCTCAACATGTTTTTTACTGTCTAACAGACCAGATACAGGAAGTGTTTCCAGCCACATCACATTACACTGTACATTAGTCCACCTCTGATCTTTAAACTCCAGTCATAAACCTATACTGTCACTTCAGTCTTATTCTGTTTCTACATATATCACTCTGTGCTTTGCACTTTGTTTTGTGCAATGCACAGGAGGGGTGTTTGAGTCCAAGCCAGAGTGGGATGGGTAAATGTCACTGGGTTTAAATGTTAAATTGTTTTCTTTTTGTTGTTGTTGCACTTTATTGCAGGGGTTTTTGCAGTTTCTTTTTCTCATGTGCTCATTTGCATTGTCTAATTCAATTAAAAAAGCAATTAGATGAATGTTTAAAATGTTAAATCTACATCAAAAACAAAGAAAAACTCCAAGGCACTCTCTTAAAAGTGAAGAATAAAAAGCCTTTATTCTGGCTTGGTTACAAAAACCTATAAAATCATATAAAAACATATAAAAACCCCAACGCATTTCGGCATAAATGGCCTTCATCAGAGAGTAAAACTACATGTTACATGTTAAATCTACATGTTTAAAATGTTGAATCTACATGTTTAAAATGTTAAATCTACATTTTTAAAATGTTAAATCTACATGTTTAAAATGTTGAATCTACATGTTTAAAATGTTAAATCTACATTTTTAAAATGTTAAATCTACATGTTTAAAATGTTGAATCTACATGTTTAAAATGTTAAATATACATGTTTAAAATGTTGAATCTACATGTTTAAAATGTTGAATCTACATGTTTAAAATGTTGATGGTTTGATGTGTTATTTACAGGATTATTTTGGCACCCACAAGTGCCGCTTTTTCCTTTAAAAAAGTATTTCTTTTTATCAGTGTACATTGTCACTTATTTTAGTATTCATCATCATTGTTGTGTGAATATATATTTTTCCACTTTTAATTGTAAAAGAGTGTTTGATGGTTTGCATCTGGGTGTGAGATTCAGGGAGTGTCTTGTGTGTGTGCTTCAGCCTTGGACTGTAACCATAGGGTTAGGTTAGTGCAGGTCAGGGAACACAAGGACAAATTACTAAATGAAATGTTTCTTCTTCTTTGGTTCAGACTCTTTGCCTGTTTAGTGTTTATGTCCTGGCCTCAAGAAATGAGGGAGGGAGGAAGTGAGGATGACCTGAGAGGAAGAATAGAAGCCTTCACTTTTCTCTGCACCATTTAACTCTGACCACAAATGTGTCTCAGTGTGGTCATTTTGCTCCTTTTTTCTTCTCTCATCCCTCTGTCTTAGTTTTTTTTTATCCGTCCTCACACTTCTTTTAGTCTTTTTTCTCCTCTTCCTCTCTTTCCCAATGGGAACGTTCCCCATATGCTCATAGAGATGAAACCACACACTGGAGCTGTAGCAGGGGGTAGGAGGAGAAGATGAAGGAGAAAGAGGAGGAGGAGAAATAAGGAAGAGAAGGAGAAGAGGAGGAGGAGAAGATGAAGAAGGAGAAAGAGGAGGAGGAGAAATAAGGAAGAGAAGGAGAAGAGGAGGAGGAGAAGATGAAGAAGGAGAAAGAGGAGGAGGAGAAATAAGGAAGAGAAGGAGAAGAGGAGGAGTAGAAGATGAAGAAGAAGAAGAGGAGGAGGAGAAGATGAAGAAAAAGGAGAAGAGGAGGAGTAGAAGATGAAGAAAAAGGAGAAGAGGAGGAGGAGAAGATGAAGAAAAAGGAGAAGAGGAGGAGGAGGAGAAGATGAAGAAAAAGGAGAAGAGGAGGACAAAGAAGGAGAAGAAAAAGAAAGAGGAGAAATAACAAGGAAGAGAAGGAGAAGAGGAGGAGGAGAAGATGAAGATGAAAAAAATAGAGAAGAGAACAAAGAAGGAGAAGATGAAGAAAGAGGAGAAAGGAGGAGAAATAACAAGGAAAAGAAGGAGAAGATGAAGATGAAAAAAATAGGAGAAGAGAACAAAGAAGGAGGAGAAAGGAGAAATAACAAGGAAGAGAGGGAGAAAAGGGAAGAGGAGAAATAACAAGGAAGAGAATATTGAGGAGCAAGAAAAGGAGAACAAGGAAGAGAAGCAGGAGGAGAAGGAGGAGGCTGAGGAGAATAGAGAAGAAAGAGGAGGAGAAGAAAAGGAGGTGGATAAAGAAAAGGAGAAAAAGGAAAAGAAGAAGAAAGAGGATGACGAGAAAAAGAAGGAGGAGGAGGAGACGAAGGAGAAAAATAAGATGGAGTAGAAGGAGGAGGAGGAGAAAGCTCCAGAAAAAGCTTTTTTGCTCCTTCTGGCCAAGACACAGGCCAGAAACCAAAGTGGATGTGGTGAAACTGTCAAATTACTTAAGGAAACTGCAGCAAAACCTCAGGAGGAAAAAAAACAGGAGACGAAGAGGTTTTTTTTTTTTTTTATTGTGTTACAAAATGAGCGAGGAAAAATGGCATCTATAACACAATTTATGAGTAAAAAAACTACAACTGACAAAACAAACAACATGAGTGGTGACCAGGGAGCTCCCTCTGGTTCTACTGACACTAAACAGACACATGTAAAATTAAACAACCAAGGATTATACAGCGACTTACATGTAACACTGCACATTATTATTATTATTATTATTTTACTACTTATAAATATATTGAACTGGGGGAAAAAAACATCCTATATTTCAAATACCTTGTCAGACCCTCTAGGATTTCGCAATGTTGCAATTTTAACCGATCACTGCGACTTTCCTGCAAAATGTGACCAATCATTTGTGATGTCTCGAGTTCGCATTTGACGACTAAATGATGCACTAGTACCAACGGGTGCATTTGGAAGGGTACTGTTTTGCTGATATTTGTCATCCAGGTAATATTTTATTTGCCATATTTCAAAGGTTGTCTTAGTAGCTCAGTGTCTTTGTAGGAGAAACTGCCTCTACTACACAGTACACAGTAGTAATAATGTTTGTTTTTGACTGGCTGAGACATTTATATTATGTTTTACAATGTCATGTAGTGTTGTGAGGTCATATGAACCTTTAACCTTTGAACCAACCGGTGCATTTTGGGAAAAAAAAAAAAAAAAAAAAAAAAAAAAAAAATATATATATATATATATATATATATATTGCATCTTTGTAATCCTCGTAATCGTTTATTTGCCATCTCAGTAAAAGGTAGGTTTAAGGACCATATCACAATGACGTTTAATTAATTTTCCAGTCACTAAATATCTGAAATATTACTTAGATTTGATTACAAAAAGTGAAATTTGCAACTATTTATTACAACTTTCACTTCCTCCCAAAACAAAAGCCTAAAAAGCACCGCAACTTTCATCCCAATTTTTCGGAAAAGCTCATGCAACGTCAGACATTTTGGGACGAAACAATCTTAAAAAAGGCCCAAGAAATCCTGGAGGGACTGGTTAACACCAGCTTGAGTTTTTTTTTCCAGGTTTTATGTCATAGTGTCAAATAAAAATTATGAACCAATTTTAATATTTTGCACAACTGTTGTAGAAAATTCCCAGAGGTGGAAGTAACTAAGTAGAAGTACTTTGTGACTGTACTTCAATAGATTTTTTTATGCATCTGTACTTTACTTGAGTATTTCTTTTTCTGGCAACTTTTTACTTTTACTCCCTACATTTTTGTAAAAATATCTGTACTTTATACTCTATACATTCTCACAATAGACTCATTACTTTTTCAAACTAAACAGATGTGACAGTATGAAAAATAATTCACTAGAGGAAAAATCAGTGGAGAGAAACTATGACTATATATTATAATTATATGACTTTTATCTCACAATTTTGACTTTTTATTTCACAATTGTAACATTTTATCTCACAATTTTGACCTTTTCCTTTTAAAATTGTGCACTTTCTAAATCTCATTTGTAATTTTTTAAAATCTCATGATGACTTTTTATCTCAATTGCGCCTTTTTTTCCCTCCGTTTTTTCCTAAATTCCTTGTTCATACCCACAAAAATGAGTACAGTGACCCTAACAAACACATTATCTACACAGTAACTCACTTTTAAATGCTTTTTTTTAGATACTTTTGAAACTTCTCATTTTTCCTGGTTAAATAAGTATTGTGTTAGCGACTTTTTACTTTTGTACTTTATTACAATTGTGAAATTGTACTTTTTTTCCTTTTACTTCAGTAAAGGAGTTGAATCAGTACTTCTACTTTTACCAGAGTATTTTTTCACACCAATAGCTGTACTTCTACTTAAGTACAGAATGTGAGTACTTTGATAATACCTGTAAAAAATGACTTTACATTTGGATGTAAATAATAATATAAATAAATATTCCTGCATTTGTGACTCTGCTCTGTTACATTTACATCAATAATGGATCATGGCAGTTGTTTCATATATGTCAGTCATTTTTTTCATATAAATGTTTTTTTTTGTTTTTTTTCCTGGTCTTGTTAAAATGACCTGAGGTGGTACCGGTGTTTTTCCCTGTTTTATAAGCATCCTAAAACCTGCCCTTAAAAATTTATGAAGAAAAAGAGCAGTTTTATTTTGACTCTGCAGCCTGTTAAACAATTTCATGTCACTTAAGAGGAAGATGTAACATGAAAACGTTGTGAGAGTTGACATAAGGGATGAATCAGCTCAAGGCCTGAGTGGATCATTAGGCCGCTATAAATCAGCGCTATATGTTTCAAATAAAACATTACCATTTGTGACTGCGAGTGTGTGTGTGTGCGTGTTAGTGTGTGTGTGTAGGTGTGTGTGTGTGCACGTATCGTTGTACTGTGTTCTGGCTCCACTGAGACTCTGTGCCCAGCAGTTATAGACAACACAGACGGCTATAACTTCCACTGCCTCCATCTCACCTCACACACACACACACACACACACACACACACACACACACGCACGCACGCACGCACGCACGCACACACAAACACACACACAAACACACACATACTCGTTTCCATGTTTCACGAGGACCAAGTTTGTAATCAAGTAGACATTGGGTAGTGAGTGAAAACACATTTTATATTAAATTAATAATGATAAAAATTGTGAAATAAATATATAAAAATAATTACAAAAATGTTAATAAATAATAATGAAACAATAACTCATAATATGAAACAAATAATGAAAAACATTTTTAAAATAAAATAAAATTAAAAATGATAATTTAAAAAAAATAAATACAAATAATAATAAAATAAATAGATCTTAATAAAATAAACAAAAAATGAAAACCTATTTTTAAGTAAAATAAAATTTAAAAAAATGCTAAGAATTTGGAAAAGAAATTAATAAATAAATAATAAGAATAAATGAAACATTTTTTAAAATGAAATAAAATTAAAAACGATAACAATTTGATATTTTAAAAAAAAACTTGTTTTTTTTAAACACATCTTCAAACTTTTGAAAATACGTGTTTTTGGGGACTTCCGGGAAAAAATAAATCCATGTATTTATAGGGCCACATCGTTTCTATTTTACTAGTGGGGACCTATACTTATATTTAACTCTTATGGGGACCTGAATTTTGGTCCCCATGGTGTGACTGTGTAAACGTATCAATGTCCCCATAAAGATATGAATACAAGCACACACACACACAACCTCCTCCTTGCTCCATAACAAACAGTCGGGGCCCCTAAGGCTTCCTGTATCCTACACACAGCCAGCAAATAAACACAATCACATTCATTTACCCCTACACACACACACACACACACACACACGCACACACACACACACACGCACGCGCACACACACACACACACATGCACACAGCCATTCAGAAGTATTTATTCGTGCACTTACAAACATAGCCACAGCATTCAGGCATGTGCAGACACACACACACACACACACACACACTCATTTCCATGTCTCATTACATTTCATCATACAAAAGGACATATGTATTATTATTAATAGTGTTATTAAGTACTAGTAGCAACTAGTACTGCAAAGGAAGTGATTATATAAGTTTTGATCATGTTATTGCATTTATTACTGTTTTTATTTTGTTCTTTTTTGGGTTTTTTTCAAAATAAAATTCTATCAATCAATCAAATTTAAAAAATCATTAATAAGTAAAAATGAATGTATAAAAAATTAAATAAAAAATACTTTTTATTTTTAAAGTAAACACATCTTCAAACCTTTAAACAATACATGTTTTCCCCCTCTCATGCTTTATGGGGACTTAAAAAAAGCATGTACTTATAGGGCCACATCGTTTCTATTTTACTAGTGGGGACCTTTATTTATATTTAACTCTTGTGAGGACCTGAATTTTGGTGTCAGAAGTCTCCATGGTGTGACTGTGTAAACATATCAATGTCCCCATAAAGATAGGAATACAAGCACACAGACATTTTGAAAGCAGACCAAATGGGTAACCACTGCTATTTCTTCCCTCATTAAGCAGCTATATTATGAGCTGACACTCCAACAGGCCTGTGGGCTTGGACTCAGTGTCCCAAGGTTTTCCACAGCTGACGGGTGAACTTCTCCTTTTGTTACAGGAAGAGGGAACAGGAGGAATCGGAGGAGATAACCAGTCATTCCACAAAGATTTAATGTCCATATTTTAGAGGTTAAATCAAGGAAACTCTGCGTCCACAGAATGATTTAGGTCAAAAAGGAGGAGTATGATTTTTATTTTGGGCTTCTCCCTTTGGTTTGTACAGTTAAGTAATGAAATTGCACAATGTACTTTCCACCCTCTTGTTTGTGTGTTTTACCCTTTTTTTTTTTTCCTCTCTATTTAAAATCTAAGTACCGTATTTTCTGGACTAGAAGCCGCTACTTTTTTCGTACGTTTTGAACCATGAGGTTTATACAAAGCTGCACCACTAGGGGCGCTCTAACCAGAATTAGAATCAAAACTACTAAGAAGAATCAATACAAAGAAGAATACGTTACTTTTTCTTTAGCAGATAGAACACGGACGACAAATTAGAAACTGTTAATTATCTTTCAAATCCTCACCCCTTTATCATGACGAAATATTTCTGAGGATGTTCAACTCTGACACAGAGGAAGACGACTTCATGAGTTTGAGTGAAGATAATTATGAAGTGATTTGTGATTTAAAACACGGGAAAAATTAAGATAAATACGGTAATTACTGGTTATTTTTCTCTTGGTTCTGATCCGTTTTAATCAGCAAAGTTGCTGCCGTGTTAAAAGTCACTGTTAGAAAAAAAATCTGTTCAGGTACAAACGTGTAACTACATTTACAGTTCAAAATACTACTGTATATGCAGTAAATATATGATTTTTAAACAGATATCTGCAGCTTATACAGTAGGTCCGTGTATATTTTAGTATTTGGATTTTCCATTTATGAATGGGAATTTAAAAAAAAAAAAAAAACTGGTTTGACTTTTGTTTTGAAGCACAAAACCAACAATTACACACTGAGATAAAGTGGTACAGTATGCTTAATTCAACATTGTATTTTATTTAGGTTTCTTTTTTGTTTGTTTGATTTAAGCAAAAAAAAAAAAATCTACCAATGGAACAAGTGGTATCTTGGTAACTTTTCTTGAAATAAGATTTTCAAGATGCATTATCTAAAAATAAGTTGTCATATTTCACTGCAGAGTAACTGTTTAGTAATTATATCATATTTTAAGTGTGATGAGATATTTGGACTACAAATGAAACAAATACACTTGGTAAGATTTAGATTATTCCAGTGTATTAGTATGAAATTAATTTAAAATTCTACTTAATTTATCACTAAGAGTTAAAAATAAAGCAAACAGAACTGCTGTCAACCTGTGATTCCCTATTTTTAGAACGTATGAAACATATAAAACATGTGTTTATAATATCATCTCCTCCTCCTCCTCCTCTTCCTCCTCTTCTTCCTCTCCCTTCCAGGCGTGTGAAAGGATGATACCAGGATAGCAACAGAGGAAACATAGCAACCACATAATTGGTGGCCAGGATCAAACTTCAATCACGTCGTCCTATCGGCAAACCCTTGTACTCTGTTCATTTCCCATACATCTTATGCCATAATGAGTGTGACACAGCTCTGTCACTACAGGCTTTGGTTGAATTGGAATGTATGTAATTGGTTTACAGGAGTTGAAGTAAAGAAAAAAAAAAGAAACTGTTCAAGGTAGTAATCACTGGGATGTAGTGTGTTGTAGTGAAGGACAAAACCTGCCAAAAGTCTATTCGTCCTCTATTTAGGGTGACAAGATTATTATTGCTGTTGTTAACTTTGGAGTTACATCATATAATAACAATATAATATGTTTTTTTTTTTACTTGCTTGTGAGTAATGTGGTATTTAATTAGTGCTGTCAGTTGATTACAAATTTTCATATTTATCACAAGGTTGCTTTGGATTAATTTTGTAGTAGTCATATATTGTCACTAGTGAATTATTCTTCTTTTCAATTCAATTAAAAATACTTTATTTTAGTATAAAACTAAAAGATTAGAAAGTAAAATGACACGTTAAATAACAAATAATAATAATAATAATTTAAAAAAAACATCACTATGGAGCAACGAGTACAAATGAGCAAAAGACAGTCCTAATGTAACTTGTTTGGATTTATTTAGACTGGTTACCATGGTGATGTGTAGTGCTTGGGTCACATGGGCACAGGGATGACACTCACAAAGTTATACAGGGAGATAAATAACCTGCACAGAGTGGAGAAAAGGCCAGTGTAGGTAGCGGCAATTTTTGTTGACTTTTTTAAATAATTTTTTTTTAATTTAGTTTCTTTTTACACATTCACAAACAGTGTATGTTTTTACCATCACATGTTATGATGTCCAAGTGTATGCAAAAAATATGAATATATTTGCACTTAACATATTTATTCAACAGCTTCAGTCAACCACATATGGTAACTTCACTGACTTTGACAAAACATTTTGAAAATTTTCACAAAAATAATACAGTTGCGGAAATAAATAATTTGACCATCAAACATCAGAAACAATGATTAATGCAATTAAATACCAACTCCTGGGTGTATCATGTGATTAAACCAAACAGAAAAAAACACAGAATGACTAAAATGATTGTTTTTTTTATCAGTATAATTCCCTAAATTGTGATGTAAGAACTGAAGAGATTTTAGTTATTAGAAAAAAAAAGTAAATAAAATGGCTAAATATAAACTTTGAAATTAAACTATGATGAGCTATTTTTGTTGCCACCATTATTTTGTCCTGTCCTTTAGTTCTACCAGGCATTAAAATGAACAAGAAAAGAAAGGGGTAGTATAATAATTTTCTCCACAACTGTACATTTGTGTTAAATATATAATATCACTTTACACACTAAGAATGAAAATTTGAATTTTTAGAGTATTTGTATTTGTTTTATAAAGGGTTAAGCTGTAGCTCTATCTGTGATCTCAACAAAGCCTTTGTTTTATAAAGTCTATTTTGAGACAAAAATGCAGGAAAAGACACATTTAGAAATATCAAAGTCAACATAGTCATACAATGAGGCTTTAGAAATAACCTTAAATAGACTTTAACTTCATAAGTAATTAAACTAGGCTATATATTTTTATTAGAAGTTTCTGCTGTAGTTACAAAAGATGTTTATGTGTCAGATTGTGTAAGCAGGAAAAGGAGGTAATTTACAGTCTCCTTGTTGACAATTTAATTCCTTGATTTCCTTGAACTCTGTGGCTATAAAAATCCAAGGACGGGTTTGTTGATTTTTGAAGGTTGAGTCTCCTTCCTGTTATCAAAGCCACAGACATTGAAGTGGTGGACAATTATGTAACGCCACGTATCATGGACATGTTACAGATGACCAGAAGAAAAAGCAAAACGCACCAATATAAGAAATATAAGAAAGAACATATTTTAATGGGAGCATTTTTTAATAACCTTTATTGAAGCAACACCAAGGGACCAGAGGTGGAAAGTAACTCAGTAAAAGTACTTCATTATTGTACTTAAGTAGAATTTTGAGGTATATGTACTTTACTTGAATATTTTTCTGGTAACTTTTTACTTTTACTCCCTACAGTTTTGCATAAATATCTGTACTTTATACTCTTTACATTTATATAAATATCTGTACTTTATACTTTTTACATTTATATAAATATATGCACTTTATACTCTTTACATTTATATAAATATCTATACTTTATACTCCTTGCATTTATATAAATATCTGTACTTTATACTCCTTACATTTATATAAATATCTGTACTTTATACTCACATTTATATAAATATCTGTACTTTATACTCCTTGCATTCTCAGAATAGACTTGTTACTTTTTCAATCTAAACAGATGTGATAGTATGAAAAGTAATTCACCAGAGGAAAAATCAGTGGAGGAGAGTAACTGGGACTTTATATATTATAGTTAAATGACTATTATCTCACAATTTTGACTTTTTATCTAATCATTTTGGTTTTTTATCTCACAATTTTGCCTATTATTTCACAATTTTAACATTTTATCTCACAATTGTGACTTTTTGTCTCATAATTTTGACTTTTCTCTTAAAATTATGCATTTTTAAAATCTCATTTGTATTTTTCTTTTAATCTTATGATGACTTATACTCAATTATATCTCAATTTGTGATTTTTTTTTTCTTCTAGTTTTCCCTACATTTCTTGCCCATATCCACAAAACTGAGTGTAGTGACCCTATCAAACACATTATCTACACAGTAACTCACTTTTAAATGTTTTATTTTAGATACTTTTGAAACTTTGCAGATTTTTCCTGGTTAAATAAGTATTATTGCATTTTTACTTTACTTTTGTACTTTATTACATTTGTGAAGTTGTACTTTTTACTTTTACTTAAGTAAAGGAGTTGAATCAGTACTTTTACTTTTACCAGAGTAGTATTTTTTCACACCAGGAGCTGTACTTCTCCTTAAGTACAGAATGTGAGTACTTTGACCACCTCTGCAATGGATAAGGAATCGTATCTACAATAATATACAATATTTATATTTACATAAAGTCATCATAATGTGGAGGCAGGGGTAAGATATACGGCATGTAATGCGCAAAATAAACAAAATGTCTGTCTGATCAGGTAGTATGAAACAATGTCCTGTCTTGGTTGTAGCCAATAAATATTATGTGTATATGTTTGGAAGATGTGTATGTGATGTGAATGTTATGATGAGAGAGAGAGAGAGAAAATGGAAAACAAAAGATAATAAAAAAAAAATCAAATAAATAAATAGATGTAATAAAGCACAGTATTGTAGTTTTCAGAGAGCTTTGTCGTTCTCTCTTGTTTTTATTTCCTAAGTAGTAAAAGTACAGTATAGAGAAACATAACCTGCATTTCCTCTATAACTGTTAAGCTGTTTCCATGGCGATGGCAGTTTCAAGTTTAGCATCTGAAGTTGTGGAGAGTGGTGGGCAACTTTTGTGGTTGGTGATAATATGGTTAAATGTCTCTTTTTGGTGGGGGTGGCTGTGGATTAAAAGGGTTGACCCGTGGACTCAACCCTAGCTGGGTTGCCTGGGCGAGGGTGTATGATGTTGCGAGACTCGAAACACCCCAGGATACAGCATTGATGATGCGTCCCAGCACATCCTTGAGGTGTTTCTTCTTGTATAACTCATATATTTTACTGAAAAAGATATTTTTTCTGCAGTTTTCTCTCTTTTTAATATAATAATCCTCAACTTTAATTTGAGTTTTTATGAACATCTTCATGACCAGTGAATGAAATATGGGCAAATACCAGAATTATACTGATATTTTCACGCTGTATAAAAACACAGTATTTGTTTATCAGTGTGTTGTACTGATGGGGATATATTATAAATAAATAGTGATGAATGACTTAACAAAGGTTAGATATAGAAAACTGTCATAAAAGTAGTGCTAAATCACACTACATGTGAAATAAAATGCAGAATAATAATAAGTAAAGTATGAAATGGTTCTGTCTTTGGAGTACAGACCTTTTAGTTTTCATTTGTGTCCACGTTCCAGTGTGTGTGTGAATAGAACAAACATGCAACTCACTGTGTTTGGTCGTCCCAGCAGACACAGGAAGTTACAGTGTCCCAGGCGTCATTGTGCTGCAGGACAGAGGTGTCTTTGTCTGGGCTGAGGTCGGTCAGCAGGTGCTGTGTCTCTGTCCCTTCAGTGCTTCTCTGTCGCTTGCTTTTTTCCCCCCTCTGTAACACTGGGACAGTATTTATGCAAATTCTAATGAAATGTAACTATATTCATTTACATTTAATACATTTCTACATTAAAATATCTACAATCAATGGGGTATATTTTCTAAAAAATTTTTGACTTGTCAGTAAATTCAGAAATCTTTGCAATATTACTCATTTGGTGTAATATCTGTTGCAGAGCTGCAGTTATAGATATTGGGTGAGATTATTGTAATCAGTGTGTGTGTGTGTGTCCGCAGAGTCATATTGTGCTATAACTCAATGAATACTTGAGATATCACCATGAAATTACATGGGAATATACATATAGCTAATGCACATCAGATGCAATGATCCATTTGAGGAAAGGTCAAAGGTCAATTTCACAATTAACCAAAAGGTCAAAATCACATTATCGGTTATAACTCAAGAACGGATGGTCATAGAACTTTCAAATTGGTACCAAACAATGCGGAATGAAACTTTCTATAATTCTTGTAATTGGTGTTATCACCTACAATCAACATACATCCCCTAGTGAGGATAAAGCAAGTTCAGACAACGAGAGGAGATATTTTTGATAATTTCATTCAGTCTAGTGGAAGGTTCAGAACTTCTGCTGTACTGTGTAAGAGGCATTTTAAAAAAGGATAATAGTTCCATAAAATCAAGATCTTTAGCTAAAAAAAACAACAAAATTTGCCCATTTGATAAATTATGTACTTTTTCATGTTGATGGTCACTTTGGCTTGGTCGGACCCTACAGCTATTTTCTGATATCAGTGTACAGCATCCCCATTTACAGCAGCATAGACCATCACCAGGAAAGGATGAACCCTAGAGTGAAGAAGTACACACAAACACAAACACACACACATGCACACACATACACAAACTCAGCAAAGAAGAACGTGAGAAAAGAATGAGAGGGAGATTAACACACTAATCCAATATCCGATGCTTCTGGACGAAGGAGCGGCTGTTGAATGATGTGTTTCTGTCTTTGCTCTTGCACTCTCTCTCTTTCCTAGTTAGACACAAAAACACACACACATGCAAGATAAAGGAAGGAGTAGGGGGTCTGTATAGGGGGGGGGGGTTCTGCTCTCGTAAGCATTTCAGTGAGATCAACCACATCCTTGGCTAAACTGTGCACACACAACAACATGCACACGCACAACTACAGAAACAGCATCTTAGGCCAGGGGGCTTTGCAGACCAGACCACCCTCTCAAAGACTCAAACTACCACTGCAAAAATTTACAAGACTCGCTGGTAAAATACATCGAACCACATTTTAAGGTCTGTGCATAAATATGTGCATGCGGTTCAACAACACTAGTTCCTGTAATTCCTAGAGATTGTCTTTCTTGGAAACTACGAACAAAATCGTATTTCACAATGGCTGGCAGGGCACCCATCTATTGGGGTTATAATTAATTCCTTCTCTTATGTTTTCTGAAGTTTGGTCCTTTGAGACTGATCAATTGGCAACTGGATGGAGTGCTCCGTTGACCAAAATTAGAGGAACCAGCACTGATGGATATCTTTTTAGAAATGAAGAGCTTGCTTCCAAAACACAATCAACACCAAATCTGAACATTTGGAGTTACTGCCAGAAAATTCACCTTCATCATCAGTTCATTTACATACTATACAGAGTGTGTTCCAAACTTATGCTGCATATCCACTACTACCAGTTGTCTCTCTGAGCCACCGCTTTACAAAATACAAATGCGAAGGGTTACAGTAAATATATTAGTACATTAATCCACATGATGGCTAACCTGACTCGCATCATCTTGCTGCGTTTTGCCAAACTACACGCTAGGCTCATACAACCATCTGAGTATCGTGTAGTTCAGGCTTTCTGAAAAACGAAGGAGCCAATCAGTGTCGCTGGGTGGGACTTCCCATGACTGGACGGTGTTGTGTCTGTCTGTACGACAGCTGATGTCTCTGTTGTCTTTTTGACACTCACTTCCACAGTACTCTGGTGTCTCAGTACCATGCGAAGGCGTTTCAGACATATGCCAGAGGATTTTTCTGGAACATATGACACGTTAAGACCAAGTTCTGCAAGCTGCTGGTCTACCTGTTTTCCATTGGGAAGTTCAAGGAATATCTACTGGGTGTCGCCGACGTTGCCTTTTATCCTCAGATTTTCCCTGCACATACGACAATGGTCATTTACAGACAATGCAGTGGTCCATTTGTTTTGATGGTCTGCCTCCTGCTGTTGTTCTGAGTCACGACTTGAGTTCAATGTGAGTGGCTGAAGCAACGTGTCAGTCAAGATGACGGACAAATTCTCCATCTAATCACGTGTAAGGATTTTTAGATAAGGCCCCTCCTTTGATTTGATTTGAATGCTTTATTTCGAACATGTGCAGAATGCAACGATAATCAATCCAACAATAATAATAATAATAATAATAAAAATGGATTGGATGTGGAACGGTCCCAGATGGTATTGTAATACCAGATGGTGACAGTCAGGTTACATGATGACAGCCCATAATACTACACCATGGTGGTCGGTCTAGGGGATTCAGTCCTCGGTTGCTGACGTACAAAATTCAGACGAGACAAACCAAAACAAGTGAATTTATCAACAATTCCCTAAACAGACAACATGGAAGTACATGTCACATCACCATGGCAACCAGGTACTGTAAAGTCAGTACCAGTAGAGGTACCAGTAGAGTCAAGTTGAGGTGACTAGTGGAAACGTGGCATTTACGAAGCTCCATTATTCATTATTTACACCGAAATCTGCTGTAAAATGAGCAAAATATCCAAGTGAGTTCCTATTCCATGGGGGCGGCGGCCACATTGGAATAACGTCACACCATTTGCAGCCTCTGATTCAGTCCTTGGTTGCTGACACAAAAAAAATTCTCACAAGACGACACAAAACAAGCTAGTTTATCGACAATTCCCTGAACAGATATCTGAATATATGATGACGGGGAACATATTCCATTTATGTCCTTTTTTATTTAAAACAAAGTGATAAACTGGATGTAAATATTATTATTTAACCTGAATTTGCTTCAGGTCAAAATTGGACAAAACAGGAAATTGCGTTTTTTTTTCCATTATTCATTGAAACGCAAAAAGGAAAACTGAAAAAAAAACATCGCTATCCGTTTTTTCATTTTGGTTTTGGAAACAAATAATGAAGAGTTGTTGTTTTATTGTCTTTGGTTTTATTTTGAAAAACGAATGAACGAATGACACACAGATTCATTTGCATCACAACGATGAAATTAAGGAAACAAAGCTTTGATTTAGGAAAATAGTAATCAAATAAACTTCATATATTATTTTTAATTTGAGTCCATTTGTTTCAACTGTATCAAAATATCTTTGAACAAGTGCCAGAATATCTACCATTTTACCCATTGTCATCCAAATATCATCCTTCTATTTCTTTCCTAAAATACATCTCTCTCTGAGTTACTACATACAACGTAAGAGGCTGGGATGAGAGATCTGTGACCTTCGAGAGCAGAGAATGCATGACAGGAACTTTACTGGAAGAGAAAAGGTCAGCCAACAGGAACATGAGAGTGCCAACAGAGCTAAAAGGAAATATTGAACTGTGGTGAGACATGCCAGAAAACCGCACCCAAAGGTCCTAAACATGCACATGAGAAAACACACTCACATAAACATGCACTAATGTACGCAACTCTCACATATCTGAGATAACATGACTTGACCTCATTCCTCTTTGCCTATAGGTGACTGAGTGAAAGAGGTGTCGAGTGGAGTATTGTTTCTGATGGGTTACCATGGTGATTTTCCTTGTTACTCATCATATTGACTAAACAGATGTATGTTAACAGGAAGAACGGCTGAAATTTCAGGGTAGAGGTATGTTAGCGATGGGCTGAGGAAAAAACATACAGCCATGTGAAATTTACAAGAGGAAAGTTCTCCACAAACCAGGACCCTCTCCTCTCCTCTCCTCTCCTCTCCTCTCCTCTCCTCTCCTCTCCTCTCCTCTCCTCTCCTCTCCTCTCCTCTCCTCTCACTTCTCTCCTCTCCTCTCTCCTCTCCCCTCTCTCCTCTCCCCTCTCCCCTCTCCCCTCTCCCCTCTCCCCTCTCCCCTCTCCCCTCTCCCCTCTCCCCTCTCCCCTCTCCCCTCTCCCCTCTCCCCTCTCCCCTCTCCCCTCTCCCCTCTCCTCTCTCCTCTCTCCTCTCTCCTCTCTCCTCTCTCCTCTCTCCTCTCCCCTCTCACTTCTCTCCTCTCTCCTCTCCCCTCTCACTTCTCTCCTCTCACTTCTCTCCTCTCCTCTCCCCTCTCTCCTCTCCCCTCTCCCCTCTCACTTCTCTCCTCTCTCCTCTCTCCTCTCTCCTCTCTCCTCTCTCCTCTCTCCTCTCTCCTCTCTCCTCTCTCCTCTCCTCTCTCCCCTCTCCTCTCTCCTCTCCCCTCTCACTTCTCTCCTCTCTCCTCTCTCCTCTCCTCTTTCCCCTCTCCTCTCCCCTCTCCCCTCTCTCCTCTCCCCTCTCACTTCTCTGTCCAGCCTTAGAATGAGTTGGCAGATTCAGTGAAGGAACAGATGTGAGTAACATGGTTATTTCAGTCTGTGACTCGACCGCTGTAGGATTAGTAATACAAAGCTGCTGTAGGTTTATTCTAACACCTGCAGTCTCCACAGCACTCTCTGCAAATCTTTGTGGGCTGTATATGCATTCATAGCTTGTTTACAACATAATGAAGCCCAGTGCAGGCCACCATTTGTGCATTTTTGAAGCGGTAGGTTCTCTTATGCCACCTGTGTTTAGGTTATATAGACGTAATTATATCCCTGAGCAGAGTTTAGAGGAACTTGTGTTTTTGTTTTTGACTGCTGCTGCAGGATATCCTTCATTTTAACACAATAACATTTTTAAATTATCCACAAGGGGCTGTTCAAAAGTTTAAAATCACTAAACACACGGCTCCTGGCCACAGCAGCTACTCTGTTTTTGATTAGGTATGCTTACTTAGCCGCAGGGTTCTGATCAATGTGGTGCCTTAGGCTCTCTTTCCTTTTTGTGGAATTAGAAATTATCATTTGTCAAAATTATGCGATAAAGTAAAAATTATGTGATAAAGACAAATTATGTAATAAAAAGTAAAAAATTATGTGATTAAAAAGTAAAAATTATGCAATAAAAAGTCCAAATTATGTGACAAAAAGTCAAACTTATGCAATAGAAAGTCAGTTATGCAATAAAAACTCAAAATTATCAGATAAAAAGTCAAAATTCCCAGTCACTAAGCACAACAAGAATTAATCCATGTATAAGGTGCGCTTAAAAGTCTTGTTTTTTCTTAGATTTTTTATTTGGTATTTTGAATTGATAGTTTTTGCTTGTACTTGACACACTTCTTTTTCATTGACACAAACTAAACATCATAGTACCATGCAAAACCAGAGTGTTTTGTTAAAAGGACACAGTGAAATGTTGACAGAAGAGAGTCAAACTGGACATCAATTTGTTCTCAGCCGAACTACAAAAGCCTGATTGTTCTCACACACACACACACACACACACACACACACACACACACACACACACACACACACACACACACACACACACACACACACACACACACAAACTATGCAACACAGGCACATTCATAAGAAAGGATGCATTATTTCATCAGACTTCTACATGAATAGATACATCCACACACTTAAACAAATGTACACAAGGTAATACACAAGTCAGGGAACACACACACACACACACACACACACACAATGCAGTGAGCTTCCTGTGAAGTCATACCTGTTACATAAGTCTCTCGCTTTCTCTAAGAGTTTGGGCTTCTTTTGTGTTTGTTCTGACAGAATAGAGACAGAGTTGGAGTGCAGGCAGACACAGTAACACACAGACATGACAAAACCTCAGTTAGAAGTGGATGAAATGAAGGTTATCCAAACCAGTACAATAGGCAGCAGGTGATTCCCATGAAGTTTTACTCTCCAGGTCACTTCATTATATGTTGGTGTTTGTCAGCCTTTTTTTTTTTTTTTAACCCATTCTTGCAAATAACTTCCATGTGAGATGAGCAAACTTAATTAAACATGAATGTTTCTGACCATTTTTTTGCTACATAAATCGAGATATAAGCTTGACGACTCACGTCTGTTCATTTCAATTCCAAAATGTCAGCCATTCACAAAGAGGTGGTAAAGAACATGGGTGGATAATGATACGTTTTATTTAGATTGACAGATTTGCATCTCAAACATTATTTAGTAGTACTAATGAATGTTTGTATTGTTCCAGAAGGAATTAAAATATATAAAAATTTAAATGATTTAATTGTTTATTGGTAGTTTGTTGAGTAAATGAGTGTGTGTGTGTGTGTGTATGCAGTTGATGTAATACAGTAAAAATTCAAGTTATATGGGATTGTTTTGTTACTCCATCTTTCCTAAATATATGCTTTGACTAATTTCCTTTATCCTAAAAATACAATAGTACAGTACTCTTTATCTATATATTTATAAATCTACCTATACTGGAGAGATACATGTAGACAAATAGTCTTAGGATAAAATATCTACAGAATAAACCTTTTGTATTTCTTATTTTAATATATATGTCTTTAATATTTAAAAAAAAAAAATCCACAGAAAAAAATGAACAGCCACTGAATTTGAAGTTACCATAAATTATGGAAAACTAAAAAAAACAAAACAAAACATCTGTTTGCTGATGGGAACTTTTGCACCCTCTGGTCAGAAATATTTGAGCTATGAAGGTTAGGATGATGGTGAAGTTACTTAGTGAATATTATGAAAAGGAAGAATTTCACTTAAGAAAAATAAACTAAGATTAGCACGAGAACATTTAGATACAGCAGAGAAGGAGAGAAGAATGAAAAAATTGTTTTGGAATGCTTTCTCACATGCATGTGCACAGACTTTCTACCTTTTGCATATATATATATATATATATATATATATATATATATGGACAAGTGTATACTCTATGTGCATGTGTTTTCTGAGCGCATGCTTGTGTCAGTATTGAATGTAAGAGGTTGTAGTCAGGAGATAAATATATGAAATGTTATTGTGGTAGGGCTGGCCCTGCTCCAGAGGAAGTGCTTGGCTTTGACAATGCTCTCACCAGGAATGCACTGCAGGCTGCCGCCAAGTGGGCGTGTCACTGCTCCGGGGTCGGAAGCCAAGTTTGGTCGGCTCAGTTTTTGGCCCCTCCAACGCCTCGGGGGACCGTCCTGCTACGCTGTTGTTCAGAAAAAGAAGAGAGAGAGAAAAGAGGGTACACACGGTATAGGTTTGTGTGTTCTTGTAAGCTTCGTTTGTATAGATCTGAATGAGACTGAAATTTGTGTGTGTGTGTGTTTTCTCTTTGAGAGGAGGATGTGAAAGGAATGCGACTGTTCCTTTACACATGTCCACCCCCCTCAGGCAGCCACAGGGCCTGTTGAAAACAGACACGCATCCATGACACACACACACACACACACACACACACACACACACACACACACACACACACACACACACTCAGAGGTTGTGGAATGGAAGGAAGTATCAAACTACACCGGCAGAATACTTATCAAGACTGAGGAGCAAAGCTGCCCATTAAGATTCCAGACTTTCACTGCTTAACTTGTACAATAAGAAAATAATAGGATTGGAATAGTACTGAACAAAATAGAAGAGACTGGGAAGACTTTTGGCTTCTGTGTTTAAAAATGTGTCTGTGAATTTACCTCCAAGAATAAGGCTTGTGGTACTGGATGTGGAAAAGTGACTTGTGCATTCCTAACTTGTTTGTCCAAACTTTTCAAACATTCTCATGAACATTATGCAACAGAAACTGGTCCAGGCCAAAGTGTCCTCTGCCCTTTATGTCCAGAGGTCAATCATAAATATTGTCTGCTGGTTGTTTGTGTGTACTGGCTCTTTTTATTGACATCTGCAGCTGGTAAAATAACCCCCCCCCCCCATGGGGACGGTGTTGGTGTAATAATGGTATAATGGCAGAAGGCAGTAAAGGGCTCGGTGCGGTGCAGGCTCGGTGTGCAACAGACTGGCAGTGCCTGGTGATAAGAGGCTGCGGCCTGGATGGCCTCTCTGAGAGGAAGTGATGCAAGACAGTAGCTCTTTGTTTAGTGGCATTACTTGGTCCCATGCCAGTGGCCCCACTGAATGAAATGGAGCGGTTGGCTTGTTTGCTGCCTGGATGACTGGCTTCATGGTGGACAGGCTGACTGCCTGGATGACTTGCTGGTAGGCAGGCAACTGTGGCACTAAAATTCGTGGCTAATCTGTCTTTTCTCTTCTTTGGGCTTTCTTCCTCGTTTGCCTCAGATTTAAAGACACAGTTTAGCAGTGAACTAGGGAATGTAATTTTCCTTAAAAAACAAAACCAAAAAAAAAAGTAGTATAAATGGAATCAAGTGCATTCTGTAGTTGTAGTTCTTAAGATCGAATACATAACTTGCACTTGTTTCTCTTAACCCTTTAACTCCTGGGACTTATGCAATTCCACAGTAAAAAAAAAAAAAAAAAAAAGATAAAATAAGTAACAAAATTAACAAAAGTCAGTAAAATGAATATTAAACTAACAAAATAATACGTAACACGAACAAAGTAAGACACTACAGAACACAATTGAAGAAAAATAATAAAATAAATAACCAAAACGTGCAAAAAATTAACAAAAATAAGCAACAACATCAACAGAAATTCACAAAATAACAAACACAGAAACACATACAGTGACC
Organism: Siphamia tubifer; assembly: GCA_020466265.1. NCBI lineage: Eukaryota > Metazoa > Chordata > Actinopteri > Kurtiformes > Apogonidae > Siphamia > Siphamia tubifer. The sequence continues at coordinate 11,992,224 of CM035796.1, forward strand.
AAAATCAACTACTGATGTAGCTGTAGCTCAGCCTCACCACCCAACCCAGTCCCTAAGATCTACTAATTCTAAATAACTGGTGTAAAATACAGTTTGTCATGTTTCCACGGTCATTAGGTATGACCCATTTGGATGTTCAGAGGTTCCATGGTTGCCATGGAAACATCGTCATCTTCTACAATATTTATTCACTAATAAAACCCATTGAATCGTGTAGATGGAGACACTTACTTTATGTTCAGTTCATGATTTATTTGTTGAAAAATGTACTTTTCCTTGGATTTGTCTGTTTTGATATAATAACTATTGAATTTTCATGAGCGGACGATATTTTAAGGAATGATGATAAAACACTTCAAAAAGGTTAAATAGGAAAAAACAAATAAAAGTAGCACTGAGTCTTTATGGGTTAAACTTGATGGGATTTTTCCTGCTTTAATAAAAGTTAAATTATATAATAATGTTTTTTAAAAAAGCATTGTTTGATATGTGATATAATGGAAATAAACATATATGAGCTTCACCTCAAAAAGGCTAGTGTAGTCAAAGATGTCAAATATATCACAAAATCAAGTGTTTTTATGGATGGATGGATATAAAATCAGAAAAGCTGGTCTGAATCTCTTTCGCTCCCTCTTCTCCTACACCTCCAAATGTGCCAGCAGCTCCCACTCTTCGCCTTTCCTACTTTTCTTTGCCACTTTCCGAGTCTTGAAATGTGTGTTTTTCCTGCAGCCGAAGCCATCCTGTCACACTTAGGTTCATTTTACTTTTGAATTCCACAGAGGAAAGAGAGGAGGGAGGTGAAGGGGGAGCAGAGAAGGAGATACTTTGTGTGTTTGTATCAGAGGTGGAAAGTACTTAAGTAAAAGTACTTAAGTAGATTTTTTTAGGTATCTGTACTTTACTTGAGTATTTGTTTTTCTGGAAACTTTTTACTTTTACTTCCTATATTTTTATGTAAATATCTGTACTTTATACTCTTTACATTCTCAGAATAGACTCGTTACTTTTTCAAACTAGACAGATGTGATGGTTATAAGAGAGAAAATCAGTGGAGGAGAGAAACTGAGAGTATATTATAGTTATTATTATCTTACATTTTGGACATTTTATCTCATAATTTTGACATTTTATCTCATAATTTTGACATTTTATCTCATAATTTAGAATTTTTATCTCATAATTTTGACATTTTATCTCATTTAGAATTTTTATCTCATAATTTTGACTTATCTCATAATTTTGACTTTTTATCTCACAATTTTAACATTTTATCTCATAACTGACTTTTCTCTTAAAATTATGCATTTTTATTTCATATTTATAGCTTTTTTAAATCTCATGATGACTTTTTATCTGAATTGTTATCTGTCCATATCCACAAAACTGAGTAACTGTGACCTGATCAAAACATTATCTACACACTAACTCACTTTTAAAGGCTTTATTTTAGATAGTTTTGAAAAATTTTCCTGGTTAAGTATTATTGCATTCATGACAAAAAAAAGAGTTTTACTTTTTATTTTTGTACTTTATTACAATTGAGAAGTTGTACTTTTTTACTTTTACTTAAGTAGAGGAGTTGAATCAGTACTTTTACTTTTACCAGAGTATTTTTTCACACCAGTAGCTGTACTTTTACTTAAGTACAGAATGGGAGTACTTTAACCACCTCTGGTAGATGGTCCATTTTCACACAGCGCTCACTTGCAGTATAAGATAAAATAATATATACTTTATTAACCCTGTTGAGCCACATTTTGTAATAAACGTCCAAAATTTAATAACTTTTTACATTTTTAATAAAGCCGCATTTTGTAATTAACTGCCCAAAAGCATTGTGTAATACATTTTTACATTTCTATTTCCAAAATATATTCAGAATTTCAAATTGTCCATGTGTAATATGTGTAATTACCAGCCAAGTCATAAACCATTTGGAATGTTTCCCAAACAGCTCCTTGACTTTTAATACCACGTCACCAAAGCACCTGCTGCTGCAAAATGGAATAATTTATTACACAATAAAATGAAAACGTTATTACATTTTGGATGTTTATTACAAAATGCACCGTTCTTACAAAATACGACTCAACAGGGATCAATAAAGTATATCTTATCTTATCTTATCTTATATTGCAAGTGAGTGCTGTGTGAAAATGGAACATCTACCAGAGGTCAAAGTACTCACATTCTGTACTTAAGTAGAAGTACAGCTACTTGTGTGAAAAAATAGTCTGGTAAAAGTACAAGTACTGATTCAACTCCTTTATTGAAGTAAAAATAAAAAAGTACAACTTCTCAACTGTAATTAATAAAAAGTAAAACATAATTTATTTCTTTTTTTAACCATGGATAAAATGCTTATTTAACCCTTTAAATCCTGGGACTTTAACAGTTCCAAATTTTAACAGTCAAAAATTTATAAAACAATAATTAAAAAAAAAGGACAATAACAGCCAAGAAAGTATAATAAACCAACAAAATCATAAGTAACATGAACAAAATAAGACACAAATGGCACAAAAGTGAAGAAAAATAATAAAATACAATATTAAGTGTAGAAATATAAAACAAAATAAGGAACAAAATTAACAAAAACTAATACATATTTACAAAAATGCGTCTCAACAATCCCCATGGGGAAATTTAAAGTAGTCACCGCTCCACAGAATAAAAACACAATCTTATTACATCAGCACTTAAATAAATAAATAAATAAATAGTTTAATTTAAATAACATTAAGATAAGAACAGTTCAGAATAAATTAAAGAAGTTATTATTCTGATTAGATTAAAGAAGTGGAGTTAAATATTCTAAAAAGTCAATAAGCTAAAAAAAGTCATATATAAAAGGGATTATATATCCTAAAAACACACCTCCCACCTCCCCTTTCAGCCCTGTTTGTCCCATATATGATCCCACACATGATCCTTCCATCACATACCACTGTGTCAACATACAGCATGTTATTAATTTGTCACTTTTTTTTTTATTTTTTTTTTTTATAGATACTTTATACATTTTGCTTCTATTCCATTGAACTACACACTCGTTCACCACCTAATTTAAATTCCAAAATCTGGCTTTAGCATCTATTTTATATGAAACACAATACTGTATCTGATTCTACAAATTTGCATGTCAGCTATTTTTATTTTATTTAAATTTTTTTTAAAATAGCGCCACAGTTATTTTTCTAAGAGTATTGACATTTTTTCATCCCCCGAAGTGTCGCATATAATATGTTTAAAGAGTTTTAGGGAAATATAATAACAGGCAGAATGAAAGGGGTAAAAGAAAAATGAAAGTGGGGGATTTTGTGTGCCTGTTTTCGGGGGGTTTGTCGGGGGAGGGGGGGAGGGGGGAGGAGGGGGGGGTGTTCAGTTGAGTGCTACACCAGATGTGAAAATGACTATTGCAATATGTCATCTAAACAGCAAACTGCAGGGGATTTACTTGAGCTAAGTTGAAGCACATAAGTGGTGGAAAGTCAAAATTACAGTTAGCTTCTTGAAAATCTCAAATGGATTCCGGGACCAGCTGAGGGGAAACATCACGCAGCGCAGGAAACTGGCATCTGGTTTTCCCCTGTGGCCGCAGAGCATTAGTCTAACACATGCTACCTAAATGAAGATTTATGTGGAAAAGCTGCGGTTTGCCCCTTTAAGGGATATCTCAGGTCACATCGATGTGTGGTGATACAGCAGCACATGTAAGATGGGGGTCAGTCACACTGTCGCCTAAAAGTTGTTTGGTGGTAAAACTACTTCATTATTGTAGTTAAGTAGATTTTTTTTTTTAGGTATCTGTGTTTATTTTTCCTTTTACTCCCTACATTTTTGCATAAATATCTGTATTTTATACTCTTTGCATTGTCAGAATAGACTGAAAAATAAGTCGTGATTCAGAAATTCTGACTTATGATATGATATTTTTGACTTTTTATCTCATAATTACTCCTTTCTTATCTCATAATTGACTTTTTTTATCAGAATTTTTAGGTTTTTTTCTCATAATTGACTTTTTTTCTACAGAATTTTTTAGTTTTTATGTCATCATTTTGAATTTTTACTCAATATTTAGACATTTTAATCTAATCGTTTTGACTTTTCATCTCGTGATTTTTTAAATCTCCTAACTATCTCCTATTCATGACTTTTGAATTTTTCCTTAATTTTCTGTCCATATCCACTAAACTGATTACCATGACGCAATAAATAAACTCACTTTTAAACACTTTGTTTTTGGATATTTTTGAAAATGTTCCTGGTTAAATAAGTATTATTTCATCCATTCTGTTTTACTTTTTACTGTATTACAATTGAGAAATTGTACTTTTTTTTACGTTTACTTCACTGAAAGAAGTTGAATCAGTACATTTATTACATTCTCAGAAGAGACTCATTACTTTTTCAATCTAAACAGATGTGACAGTATGAAAAATAATTCACCAGAGGAAAAATCAATGGAGAAGACAAACTGTGACTTTATATATAATAGTTATATGACTATTATCTGACAATTTTGACTTTTCTCTTAAAATTCTGCATTTGTTAAATCTCATTTATAATTTTTTTTAAAATCCCATGATGACTTTTTAATCTCAATTGTGACTTTTTTCCCCCTATTTTTCCTACATTTCCTGCCCATACCCACAAAATGAGCTTATCAAACACATTATCTACATACTAACTCACTTTTAAATGCTTTATTTGAGATACTTTTGAAACTTTTCAGATTTTTCCTGGTTAAATAAGTATCATTGCGTTCATGGCAACAACAAAAATAAAATGCAGTTTTACTTTGTACTTTTGTATTTTATTAAAATTTAGAAATTGTACTTTTTTTTTTTTACTGTTACTTCAGTAAAGGAGTTGAATCAGTACTTGTACTTTTAACAGAGTATTTTTTCACACCAGTAGCTGTACTTCTCCTTAAGTACATAATGGGAGTACTTTAACTACCTCTGGGATCCTTCTACCTTTTGTTTTTGCAGCACATCCTCATCAGCTTCTGTTTTACATATATGAAAAGGCTGCGTCCCACAAACATGGACATATAGTAGGTCACATGTGCCAAATGGAACAAAGTCCCATCCAGCCCGGGGGCCACTGACACACTTTATGCTGATTAAAATGACCTCACTGGTATGCTCTGTCATTTCATTTCCACTTTTTTTCTTGTAGTATTTTTGATTAATGTCCTGAGTATCTATCCATTAAGTGATTAAATATATGTTTCTCATGGATATTCATGTTACACTGCCATACTTTTGCAATTGGTAATACATGAGCAGCATAACAGAAATACTTTACAACAACAAAAGCCAATGTGTGTTTGCAGACGTGTGTGTGTGTGTGTGTGTGTGTGTGTGTGTGTGCTGGGTGTGACGACCTTATTCTGAACATTGTACACTAACACTGCACATGAAGCAGAACAGCAGGATGTGTTGGTTTCAATCTGAACTTGCATAATGAATAAATAATGAAGTAAACGTGTGCAAAAAAAAAAGAAATAAATACAACTTTTAACTGTGTTTGTTGTTTTTTTAGCTCATCCGGACGAAGTCACGATGAGCTATTGCCATCGTGCTTCGTCCATCGTCGTCCACAATTCACCAAAATTGGTTCTCCTCCCTCAATTCTAAACAGATTTCAATTCTGATTGATTCTTTCGATAGATCTAAACATTAAAAGATTTTTTTTTTAAAATAATCTCCTGTGTTCATATTTATAAGTATGTATCCATGAATGTGTTCAAGTACTTTGTATTCATGTATGTATATATATATATATATATATATATATATATATATATATATATATATATATATATATATGTATATATATATATATATATATATATGTATATGTTTTGTTTTGTAGTTTAAATGTGTTGTCCTGGGCCCCCTCCTAATAAGCTTGCAGTAGCTTCCATAGGTCGCCCTTTTTGCACAAGTAAATATCTGTATTAGGCACAAAACTTATCACTTTGTCGAAATGTAAAATTGTAAACAATTTGTTTACAACTTTGTTTATTTTTCCAGTCTATCACTAAAATCTCCTCAATGGTTTTCAGTTCTCATTTTATGATCTATTGACAGTAAGACATCACAGCTGTGAGGTCTGGATGAGCACAGGGACAATGGCACTATCTTTTATTGACTTGATTATAGTAATAATAATAATAACAATAATAATACATTTTATTTATCAACGCCTTTCAAAATATCAAGGCGCTTAACAAACAGAATAATAACAGTATATAAACAGGTCTAAAAACCAAAACTACATGGATAAAAACAGGTGGCTGTGGCAGATGGAAAAAAAATAAGATGAAATAACTGGAAAGATAGAAGAAAAAAAAGTTTGATTGTAGAGAGTATGTTATTTGGAAGAGGTGAGTTTATATTATATATATATTATACTATATACTATGTTATATTGTAATATTATAGTATAATGTCATACTATAATAAAAGACTACATAAGTATGGCACCCATCAAAATAAAGTATAGACTGTTCATTTGGATTTGAATTGACACCAAAACACATGAATGGCAGTGAATGAGTTAATTCAGTTTCTGGTTCGAGCTGACAGTGGAGCAGCAGGATAAACCACTGCACAAATGATTATTTGCATGCACAGTTTTCGACCCTGTACTAGTTCTTCCTCCTTGAATCCGGCCCTGCTATACTGTAGCTGATAATAAATGGTTTGTGCTACACCTGCCTGTGCTCAAGCTTCCTGTGTTGATGATATGTATGTGGCCTGGTGGGGTGGAGATGACAATGTAGGTGTGGAGGAAGTCGAATGCAGGTGTTGGACTGTGTGTGTGTGTGTGTGTGTGTGTGTGTCCCAGGTGGGTGCTAATAGACCGGCAGGTAAACAGGCAGGTTGGTCTGTGATCTCACCTGTTGGAACAGACACAGCAGCGCCTGCAGGGCTTCTGTAGCGGAAACAAGTTCTTTATGTGGGTCTACAAGGCCAGGTCAGCTCCTCTGTTCTTATGCTCTGCAGAGGTGGTCAAAGTACTCCCATTCTGTACTTAAGTAGAAGTACAGCTACTGGTGTGGAGAAATACTCTGGGAAAAGTACAAGTACTGAGTCAACTCCTCTACTTAAGTTAAAGTAAAAAAGTAGAACTGTATAATTGTTATAAAGTAAACTTGTTTTTGCTATGGATGAAATAATACTGATTTAAGTAGGAAAAAGCTGAATTTAAAAAAATATATATTAAAAAATAATGCCTTTAAAACTGAGTTACTGTGTAGATGATGTGTTTTATTGGGTCATGGTACTTGTTTTAGTGGGTATAGACAGGACATTTAGAAAAAATTCAAACTCATAAATAGGAGATTTTTAAAAAAAGCAAAAAGTGAAAATTCTGAGATAAAAAAATCTAAATTATGAGAAAAGAATTCTGAATTATGACATAAAAAGTCAAAACTATGAGAAAAAAATCTGAATTATGAAATAAAAAGTCAAAATTATTAGATAAAAATCTGAATTATGAGATAAAAAGTCAAAATTATGAGGAAAAAAATCTGAATTATGAGATAAAAAGTCAAAATTATGAGGAAAAAAATCAGAATTATGAGATTAAAAGTCAAAACTATGAGGAAAAAAATCTGAATTATGTGATAAAAAGTCAAAATTTCTGATTTGTGACTTATTTTTCATACTGTGACATTTGTCTAGTATGAAAGAATGAGTCTATTCTGAGAATGTAAAGAGTATAAAGTACAGATATTTATACAAAAATTTAGGGAGTAAAAGTAAAAAGTTGCCAGAAAAATAAATACTCAAGTAAAGTACACATACCTAAAAACTCTACTTAAGTACAGTAATGAAGTACTTCTACTTAGTTACTTCCACCTCTGTTCTTGAACATCTCTTCTTCCTATTTTGTCTGATTTTTTATTTTTTATTCCTACATTTGCTTTTTGTCCTTCATCGTTACCCCCCACCCCCTCCTCTTTTTTCCTCTCCCAGGTGCACTTTGGTAAACACCCAGGAAAGAAGCGTGGAAGGGAAGCAGGAGGAGGCCAATGAGGGGATGAGGAACGCCCCGGGGTAACGGCAGCACAGGTGGGCCAGCGGGTGGAGGGTGACGACAGTGTGTGTGTGTGTGTGTGTGTGTTTGTGTGACAACAGGATTTTGTATGCACTCCAGCCTCATAAGGAGGTGCTTTAGAGAGAAAGGAATGTTACACATCCAGATTATAACAGACCACCCCTATAAACTAGAGGGTAGTCAGTTTAACCTGGGAGTCAAACACACACACTCACTTACATGTGTCATAAGGACCAAGTTTGTAATCCGGTAGACATTGGGGAGTGAACGTTTTTGTGTTTTGTTTTGTTTTATAAAATAAAATAATAATTAGAAAAATGTTAAATGTAATTACATTAAAAAAAAAAAAGAAAAAGTAAAAAGGAATGAATGAATACTATAACAATAATTAAAAATAAATTAATAAATTCAATAATTATATAGTTTTTTAATTTAATTACATTTAAGAAATAAATTGAATTGAATAATTTAATAAAATGTATTGTCATTGCACACATGTTACAATGAAATAATAAGATAAAAATGAATGAATAAATACAAAAATTACCATTAAAAATAAATAAATAATACATAATATTTTAAAAATAATACTAAATACAAATACAAAGAATTAAATACATAAAGATCAGTCCTTTTTTGTTATTAAAATCTTCAAACATCTTCAAATCTTTGAAAAATACATTTTTCACTTTACACCTGTTTCCCTCATGCTTTATGGGGACTTCCAGAATTTATTGTATATAAATGTATAGCACTACATCCTTTCTATTTTACTAGTGGGTCCGTTGTTTATATTTAACCCTTTTGGTCCCTGTAGTGTCAGAGGTCCCCATGGTGTGACTGTGGAAACATATCAATGTCCCCATAAAGATAGGAATACAAACACACACACACACACACACTGCAGCCTTCAAGCTTTTTCTCTGATCCAAAGTGACAATCTGACTGCTCTATATATCACATTACACCATCCAGAGGAAGTCTGCATTGGAATGATTTCCTGTTACTTATGTAATGTTTTCTTTCTGTAAACAGCTTAAGGTCAAGCAGCTTTATTTGGGACCTCACTGGCCTAGTTGTGGGACCTTTACATTCAGAAACAGAAAGGACAGGGGGGTCTTTAGGAAGTCCACGTGTTGGTGTCAAACAACTAAAGCTTTTAAATATCATCATATAAAGTACGGGATAAGATTGTCATTTAAACATCCTCTAATATCAACAAAACCTATATAAGAAGAAAACCTAAAAACTATGAACATCCACTCTTCTATAACCTAAAAAAGGGTTATAAAAGAATAAAATGAAGGATATATCAAGCTTTATCTGGGAAACTCTTGTAGTTTCTGTGTTTAACACACATCTGACACTTCAGGAGTTTAAATATGTCTCAAAACTGATTCTGGTTTTACCAAAAATCTGTAAAAATGTTCCTTACTTTGCTTTAATATTGTATTTGTTCATGATTATTGCACCTTAATATAAAGCAAAATAAGGTGTAATTGTTAAAAGTAAAGTTTAAAATGAATGAGAGAAGTAGTGACTTTTGTAAGTCCTTATAAATAATAATAATAATAATTAATAATAAGTGCACATTTTTGTATTAAGACACAAAAGATGTGCAAACGTTTTACACATTGGCTGCAATGTCAGAGTGCATTCATACTCAAATTCCCACCCCATGTATCTCTATATTTAACCCTTTAACTCCTGACACTTTAACAGTTCCAGTCAGAATTAATAAAATAAGTTACAAAATGGACAATAACAGCCCAAAATGTAATAGAATCCTAAGAAAATAATAAGTAACATAAACAAAATAAGACAAGTTTCTAATATTTACAAAATAATAATTAAAATAAACTAAAATGAAGTACATCAAACTTATATTCTCTGAATTATCTGTGTAGTTTTAGCACTTTTTTTTTAATTATATTTTTAGATGTATTTTATTGCATTGTTCTCCTTTCTCTGTTTTGTGTTTTATGCATTGTAGTGTGCAGCGCTTTGTGTCAGCTGTGTCTGTTTTAAATCACTTTCATAAATAAAGATGGTATGGTATATATAAATAAATAATATTGTCATTTGGTTCCAGTAGTTTTAGTTTTTCCTTTTTCTAAATCAGTTGCTTTTTGACACCTGTTTTTCCATTTATCAGATCCATCACAGTAAAAAAAAAATTAAAAAAAAATAAATAAATATATATATATATATATATATATATTTTTTTTTTTTCTGAATATTGAAAATATACCATCCTTTCAGAACGCGTCATTGCTGACGCATCAGGGGTTAAAGGGTTAAGCTAACTCTGATTATGTATGTTGTGTGTGTGTTCATGCATGTCTGCTTGACAAAAAAGGAATGACACCAAAGCCAGGTATATTTAACAATATATATTTCCATTGTCAAGGTACATTCCATTTCGACATAAGCTTTCTTCACAAACAAAAAGTTGGCATCTAAATAAATACTATATAAAATAGAACTTCAAAATAAATATATCTATAAAGGGAACCTTTTATATGAGAGATTTTTTTCTTTTTGTTATATCTAAACAAAACAAAAGCACAGATCTCGTTTCTGAATCCCCAACATTGACATTGCAAAGGCAAAAATGGAATGGAGTAGCATCATCCAGCTGTATGAGACATTTCCTCTGGTTTGGGTTGAAAATAACAATATTAATTTTCATAATAATAATAATAATAATAATAATAATAATAATGATGATGATGATGATGATGATGGGGGAAAAAAAAAAAAGTATCCTGCCCATGATGAGCGACACAAAAGGTAAAGGGTATGGGTGTGTAAAAGTCACAGCATTGTAGCAAAACAGGAGAAAATAGTTGTATCATTGACTTGTCACTGTTGGTGATTAATTGTTGACCAGGCTAGCGAGCACATTTAAAAAGTATAAAGCTAATGGGAGCAAAGAACGTTACTCTTACAGTGATTGAGAAAGGGGATAAAGGGGAGAAAACCGCTGTTCACTGGTGGAAAAAAGATGGCACTTGAACACAGCTTGAGAGGAGAAAAAAAAACAAAGACAAGAGTGAGAGGAAATGTGGAGACAGACAGACAGACAGACTTGTCTTTCTCTCCCTCCTCTGTGGTATGACAAGTTTATGCACAGCAGCTGTGTTTGTCAATCAAGGCCAGGGGTGTTTGTTGGACAATTTCTCGGTGAGGAAGGAGGGAAGGAGAGGTAGAGAAAAGAAGCACGGAAGAGTTTAAAAAAAAAAAAAAAAAAAGAAGAAGAAAAAATAAAAAGAGCCATAGAGCCGAGACACTGAGCGCTAACAGCAGGAAATGGGTTGATCCGGATAGGGTAGATTGTGTTCCCTGTGTGGATTCAATGAGTCCACAGTCTTTAGGACTCGGGGAAGAACCAGGGAATTAGCTTAGCCTCTCGACTGCTAATGAGCCATGGATAGCATAAACAGTAGGGCTTTTTTTCTTTCTTTTTTTTAAAAACCACTTTTATTTTATTATTTATTGCCAGGCACACTTTTCTAAATCAAGTGCCTGTGATAGAAAGACCTGTCATTTTTGTTACCCCTTCCTAATCTTCCCCTCGCTGCCTTCCCTCTTTTATCTTTTCCTCACAACTTCAAAAACATTTTTATTCTTACCCTCAAAATATATATATCTAATATATTCTCTATATATTTTGTACTGAATTGTAGTTATAATGTACCATGCAATCTTTCAAGGACATTTAAAAGTCTCTTCTAAAGAACACAAATGTTGTGAAACTATTTACAGCAAATGACATTTCACCTGCATAGCTCTATTTCTAAATATATTGTCAAAACATTCGTGATTTTTTGTTGTTTTTTTTTTTTTTGCTCCCCCACCTCCCTGTACTAGGCCTTTGCCTAGTCATACACAATCATTCTCAGTTTTGGCACCTTTCTCTCAGAATGAATTGCTAGGTTTTGAAAATATTGCCTCATACATTCAAGACTAAGGACAGTGTTTGTTTTTTTTTTTCTTTCCTTTTTTTTTTTTTGTTTTTCCCATGTGGTATCAGCTTTGTGCAACAAGACAAATACAGGTATGAGCAGGTTAATGGAAGTTAAGGATCCAAATGTGAAAAGAGAGGTGTGTTATGGAGCAACAAAGACTGTATCCCTTTATGCCAAACAGAAAAAAGGCCATCTGTGTTAAAGGCTAGCGTGCCTTTAAGAACCAACTACCTTCGACTCTATTTGGCAAGAGTGCATAACAACTGTGATCACTCAGACAGCAAAAAACATGCTACTGGACGCTAGCTTCCTTTGGCAAAGTCCTAGGAACTTCATGCAAGCCACAAAAATAGACTCTAAGAATAAAAGATAGACTATCCGACTAATGCAGCTATGCAGCATAATGATTAGACTTTAATGAAGACACTTGGTTGTGTGTGTGTGTGTGTGTGTGTAGAGAGGGCTGGGGGGTGTGGACTAAATGTAGTGCACGCCAACATAATGTGAGATAGCTGAGGTGGTTAATACTGTGCTTTAGTACATCCTTTAAGGGGTTGCGTCTTCCTAAAAAGGTTGTGCAAGTGGCAGGTTGATTTTGACTAAGGCTGACAAAGATACAAACAACAACTTTGCTTTGCCGTTTCTCCTCCTCTTCTTCCTCCTCCTCCTCCTCAACTCACTCACTTGCCTCCCCTCTCCTGTAAAAAAAAACATTATTTTCTGGCCGTTTTGTCTCTTACTTAGCTTACTCATTTTAAATTATTCACTATTGCCTATTTTGCCCCTAAATGTGTCTTTGCCGCCATGTGCAAAGAGGAAGTAGACTAGGCTCTTAGGCAGTTTTAAAATCAGCATGCTATAGGCCAAGTTCTATAGTGGATTACTGTAACAGTCCCTGAGAAGGTTGGGTGTACTTTTATACATTTCTCTACGACACATCGACTTCTAGCACGATGGGTAACCATTAGACTAGAGCATGCAGGTCATGACATGCATTACCTCTGAGGTGATTGGTGAACAGCATTCAAAATCTTTAAGAAGGTCTGGTTTTTCGCTCCTAAAAACTTACAATAAAGTGATTTTCTCTGTCACCTGCAGTAAAACTGCAACAACATGGTACAGAGTGAGAATTATGGGCAATTACAGTTATTCTAAAGTCTGAAAATGTTTGTTATTACAGTTCCTCTGTGGAGATCAAATGTTAGCGATACCAAGCTAGCATCTTTAAGCTATAAGAGGAAGAATGGCGACACTAAGTGATAGTGATCATCATAATAGTGGAGAGAGTGAGTCGAGTTAAGTGATGGTTTCACTCCTGCTGTAGCCTGTCATGAAGCCACAGTATAGGTAATCACTTGTTTTCATGTTTGTTCAGACAGATGGACACCGGGCTGTGCTTTTGGGGGTGGGAGGGGAGGTGTACAGATATTTATCTCTGTAATATAACTTTCGGTGTTATCAGAGGATCAGCGACCAGCTTCTGGTTAGTTACCATTACAAAAAATAGCTGACAAAATACAGAGCAGCAGAGAGGTACAATGACTTTGTGCCTTCAGCCATCTTTTGAAAAACACAAGTCCCACAATCTAGTCTCTTCTTCTAATGTCGCTGACAGGAGACAATTCTCAAGAGGGCCTGTTAGTTATTCCTATTGGCCAACTCTGTCAGATCACGCCTGTTCTCATCCTCCACCCTTTTCAACATAGGTAAAGAAGCCATTTAAGTACCTTTGTTTTACAAGTCATCTTCCAGCAGATTAATGGGGTAGTTTAAGGGAATTTGGATTGTCCTTTCCATAGAGAACAAGCGAGTACTGCACGGTCTTGTCCATTTTATCAGTGAGGCCTTCACTGACCAATTTAGTCCAGTATCATGACCCCTGCTGCTGCTTCTCTAGTGTCCCGACTTTAGCTTCTACACCTCCATTTTTACACACATTCACGCCACCCTGCAAGTTCTTGCAGCGACAGCCGGGCCTGCTTACATTGTCGTAACACTTCTGTCCCAGTTTGGCCAAGCCCATAGCTGGCAGGTAGCAGACCAGGCAGGGCAAGACAAAGGAAAGGGCAGCCATGAAAGACCAGCGTGCGCAGCAGTTGGCCTGAGAACACGAGCAGGGCTTGTCGGCACAGGAACCCTCGTCGTCCTCGTCCTCGGTGCAGTGGTAGAAGATTCCTTTAACCAGGCACATGCAGGTGGCTGTATCCACCAGGCTCTGAGCAGAGCACAGGCACTGATGGTTGCAGACCCAGCAAGAGGGTAGGGTTCGGGGGAGTGTACACTCCGTGCATCTGCACTTACCGCAGTGCTCACAAAGAAGGAGGTGCTTCTTCTCAGCTGGGGAGGAAGGAATCAATGCCAACCCCTGCTGGCTGGTGGGTGGGCATGGACCTCCTGTAGTCACCTTTGGAGACTTGAGGTCCAGAGATTTAGAGGAGGAGGAGCAGGAGGAAGCAGAAGAAGAGGAGGTGAGGACTTTAGATTCAGAGGAAGTCAAGCAGCCAGGAGTTCGGGTGATGATTGTGTTGACAGCACCCTGGTGAGGGTGCAGGTTTGGGTGGTGGTCCACCGTCGGGGTGGGTGCAGCATGGTCCAACAGCCTCTGGTCAGATGATGTACTGCTGCTGCTGCTGATGGAGCTGGGCCTCCCACTGAAGGAAATCCAAGGGTGGGTGGTGGTGTCCTGGTGATGGTGGGGCTCACACCTGCCCTGCTGTTGGTGATTATGATGATGGTTATGGTTTGCCCCCAGGAAGTTCTCTTGGTTCTGGCCTAGCCAGGTGATTCTGCGGTTCATAGTCTTCTGGCTCGGGGGCTGCTGGGAGACGACGGCAGGGCTGTCGATGTAGTCATTTTCCACATGTGATGACTTTATCTGGTCGATGGGGTAGATGGTGAGGGGATGCTGCAGGCGGCCGTAAGGCACCCGACTGTCCAAAAGGGGCTGAGAAATAAGGGAGGAGGACACTCCAGGAATGTGGTGGGGAACCCTGGACTCCATGTGTAGGCCGGTGCCTTGCACGTCTTCACTCTAAAGCAGCATCTAGCAGTACTGCACAAAAAAAAACAGAAGACATAGTGTTCATTTGTTGTACCTGCTTTAGTTAGTTTCATTTCATGATCCTTTACCTTAAAAACACATTTAATCTTTTTTCTTTAAAAAAAATTTAAACAATGGTTTAAAAAGAGTTGAAATGAACAGTGGTTTAAAAAGGCAAGTGATGAAAATAACACTGTCAGGAGCTGCTTGCTGTATTTTGACTAACCAGCTTATTTCTAAAAAGAATTAAAAAAATAATAAATAAAAAATGTGAGTGCAAACACCCTGCATTCATTTGTATTTCTTAAACTAAACCATGATAACCACATAGTTCAAACATTGAGCTGTGGTAGGATTATAAGGGAAATCAACAACATGCTCTCAACCTCATTTTTATTTACCAAACTTGAATATATCAGTATTTAAATGGTTGGATTTCACATCTGTGGCACAATGTCCTCCTCATCAGTTAAACTCTTCTGTTTTATGATTTTAATAAACCTGAACCAGATTCATTAACTACTGAGATCATTTGATTCATATTCAAGATGTGTGTCACACATAAAATTGACAGTTATTGGAACTACCTTATCACACTCAAGGGACAGATTCAACCCTAAAGACCAAAGAGCTGCAGACTCTGATACCCCCCTCCCCACCATTTGCTCCATTCTGTATTCCTGCTAAATCTTAATGAAGAGTATCCAAACGGTTGTGATTTTTAGACTGAATACCAACAGGGTTTCAAACCTCCTCCATTCTAACTTTGACATTAGAACAATAGAAGTTGGGCTCTCATCGCCTCCCTTCCAAAGAGTAGGGAGCACCAGAGAGCAGGGTTTGCATGCAAAAGACCTGAAGATGCAAAACAAGGCAAAGCAAAGGGAGGAAAATGTTGCCAGAATAGGGACTTACAAGGACTACAGGAAGGAGAAGGCTTTAGTATAAAATGATATAATAATCAGACTGTTATTGACTAAAAATTGACTAATATATTTTATGACTTCCTATATTTTTTTCCCAAAATAACTACTTAAATGTATGTCTTAACAAATATAGTAGGTGTTGGAGGAGATTATAAATGCAGTTTATTGAGGAAACAAGAACAGACCTGCCTCAGAGTTTGTGAATGAAATGTAATGAAGTGCAGTTTTTGTGAATGAAAGGTGCTGGCTGCCCTTGGTGTTGCAAGTATGAATCAGTGAAGCTCAGTGAAAAAAGGTTTCATCCATTTCATCAATGAGCGCTCGTCAGCAGGCAAACACCTAACCTACTTCACCAAAAATAGAGACAAAAAAAAGATAAATCGACTAGAAAGTACATCCGTCATTTCCACTGACCCACATCTGCGGTGTTTTGTTACCTCTTTTTTTTTTCCAAAAAAAACCCAAAACAAAAATAACCCGCGATTTAAACTAAAACCTTCTTCATTTCTCATATTCATTTCCATCCGTCAGTTTTTAATCCACATTAAACCATTATTACAATTCAAAATATCCCTGAGACTAACCACATATTCACAGTAGCTACATTCCACCTATTTTCTGTCAAACGTGTGTCACGAGCGTGCCTTGCTCGTGCTTGAGTCCCACTTTTCCTCAGATTTTGCAAAAAAAAAAAAAAAAAAATCTTGGTTGAGAAACCTGTTGCGACACTGCTGGCACTGAGACAAACGCTTGTGATCGTCAAATCTAGACCATTATTAGCTCCAAGCCGGAACTGAGGGCGTGCGCGTGTATGTGTTTGTGTGTGCGCGCGCGCCTTCGTGGATGTGTTCAGCGCCTGTGTGTGCGTATATGCGTGCGCGCTCGCGTCCCTCCCTTCAATATGTGAATGGACTGAGTCATAAAAAACCGGAGGCGGCCGCTCGGCATACTCAAATAGCATGTTTATATAGATATTGTGACCGTGTATTCAGCTTCGTGTGGATAATATGTGGAAAGGGACAAAAGTACAAGGCTGATAAAGTGGCTGGTACACTGTGTGCCACCATTCACACGGCCGTGGGCTAGTTTGAATCGGCAGCAGTTAAGTGCGTAGTTTGATCCGAAACCTGGACGCAGTCGGCGGCGGTTGAGGAGGGTGGATTTAAGACGCATTTCAGACTGTATTTAGACAAATGGGATTATGGGTATAGAGGAGGGGGGATAATCGCAGATCTAATAGTAAAACACCTGACACAACCAACACTAAGCAAACGACCGCTGCAGAGAGAGAGAGAGAGAGAGAGAGGGAAATAAAATGTACACGGTTTGAGTTTGGACAGATCCACAGACACGACTACAATACAGCTGCGTTCCTCCGTCTCCAATCACGACACATGCGTGAAAAAGTAGTATCTATGCGTCGCTATTTCGCTTTAAAGCTGTATAAAACAAGACATACCCTCCACTAACCCCCCCCCCACCACCACCACCACCACCAACCACCACATACACACACCAACCACCACGACTCTCTCCTCAATCTGTGCGCCCTCAACCTTGCTTTCGGAACGAAATCGGTAGTTAAATATTGACTCTTAAAAAGCAAACACGAGTCGGAAGCAGCTTGTTGCAAAACAGTTGACAAGAACGTCTTCATGCCTGCGATTCGACGAAACTGAAGAGAGAGAGAAAGACGCCGGAGTCGACGCTTCGTGCAACCGGTCACACACACACAGATAGATATATAGATAGATAGATACACACAACACATACACTGTCCTAAGTTCACAACATGTAAAAACACCAAACTGAAAATGCTGAAATCTCTTACCGTGTTTCAGGGTAAAACTGTCATCTCTTCGGGTGCGTACCACGTTTACGCGCAGACTATAGTCCAATCCCAGAGAGAGAGAGAGAGGGAGAGAGAGAGGGGGTAGCTCCCACAGATGTAGAGTGAAATAAGTCCAAGTGTTGGGGAATAATATAAGCAAGGTAGACGAGAGGGGAGTCCGAGTGCGGGTCTCCACAGCACTATTCTCCACTCTCTCTGGTGCGTAAAAGGCGACTGCGGTTGTGGACGCAGAGCTTTGGATATGATGTTGCAACCACCAAGGGGGAGGGAAGTGAGTTTTTATGAATGGGAGGGTAGAGGAAAGGAAAAAGGACGGCACTGCACAGATGCCTCGGCTTTTTTTTTTCTCTCTCCTTGTGAATGGGAGGGTAGAGCGACTCGGGAGGGCTGAAATGCGGAGGTTACATTTTTATGAATGGGGAGGACTCCGAATGGCATTGCGCACGCGCGATGCCGAGATTTTTATGAATGGGAAGAAATGGCGAATGAGGCGTGTGTGTGTGTGTGTGTGTCAAGAGGGAGGAGGGAGAGAAAGGGGGAGTTAGGGGGGTGATGAGGAGGAGGGTGAGGAGGTGGGGGCTTTTTTTTTTTTGGTCGCAAGGGCAATGTCAGGCCTGATTTCCATAAAGAGACGCGGCTCATCGGCTTGTGGTGCCACTGCCGCTTTATTTTAGTCCGTTAATTTATTTATCCGTGCGTGCAACCGCTCGTGTTTCCTGCTACATAAAGGAGACGTGATTACACCGGAGGTATTATGATCACGGTGATGATGGTGGTATTGTGTAATAGATGTGAGGGAGAGCGAGATGTGAGTGGGCTAAAGCTGCAATGAATTAATTCCTGGCAAATCTGATCTCCTGTATTCTTCCGATTCTGATCAAATGCCATTAAAACACAGAACAGGCCAACAAACATAAATCTGAAGCTGGAGTTGGACTTGGAATCCATTTAGTTTCTTTTTTTTTTAATGAGTGTATATGGGGGTTTTTTTCCCCTCCCTTTTCTCCCCAGTATTTAAGATTAAATAATATGATTTTCCTTTGTATTTGTGTCATCTGTTTTTGCATTTCCTTCCCCTGCAACAATGTGAGGTATGACTACAGCTTCTATGGTAGTGTAAAAAAAAAAAAAAAAAACAAGAGAGGAAGAGATGGGGGAGGGGGTTATAACGCCTACCCCTGAAACGCAAACCAGCATGAGGGCAGGCAGGATTCACAAAAGGACAGGATGTTGTTGATTTGTACCGAAACCACACGGAGGAAATGAGTGTGAATTTCCTTTCTCTGACATCCCAGTGTGTGTGTGTGTGTGTGTGTGTGTGTGTGTGTGTCCTCTCATCCCATAACCCCCCCCCTTCTCCTCCCTCCCCTCCTTCAGTCCAGGGCCTTTTAACCAGTCAAAGGTTAACAGTCTCCCCATTATCCGTTTGCACATATCTCCATGGCAACCACTACACATCCAAATATGGATTATTGTTTCTTAGACATAGAGAAAGAAATAGGGGGAAAAAAGTAACAAGAGCAATTAATTCACTTGTTTTGGGACATTTTATAGATGAGGATTATACTAGGGCTGTCAAATAATTACTATTTTTAATCAGATTAATCAGGTTGATGTTGATACATTTTTAACAATCAAGAATCTTTATTATTATGCGACGCACAATGAAAATTTGTCCAGGAAAATATACGTTTTTTTGTGGGATTAAGACACAAAAAACATATATATACACACACACATACATACACACACACACACACACACATATATATATATATATATATATATATATATATATATATATATATATATATATATATATATATATATATATATATATATATATATATATATATATATATATATATATATAATAAAGTGACACAAGTATCATACACTGAAAAAAGTTAAACATTGAATCAACTTAAAAATTATTCTTTCATTTTGACTTTTTAATTTAATCATTTTGTCGTTTAATCTCATAATTTGTATTTTTTTATCTCGTTATTTTGACTTTTTATCTAATAACTTTGACTTTTTATGGCCACACATGAAAAAATCTAATTGATTGAACTAAATTGAATTGCATAGAGTTATGGTTATTTTAATTAAATTTAATTTGATTGACTCAACTAGATGTTTTTATGTGGGACCTATTGAAGAAGAATTTTTAAGTTGATTCAATGTTTTAACAAATGAATGAATAAATAAATAAAATTTGACCTTTTTGTCAGTTTGTGCTTGGTTTAATATTTAATAATCAAGCTTAAATCACAGTGATTAAGAAATTCATTATCCCAAAAAGGAATATACAGCCTGGTTTATAAGATGTAATTTAGAGCAAATCTTTTGTTAAGCCTTCATATCACAGGTGTCAAACATAAGGCACGGGGACCAAACCCGGCAGCCATAGGGTCCAATCTGGCCCCTGGGATGAATTTTTGAAATGCAAAAATTCCACAAAATATATTAATAATTAAGGAAATTTAAATAATTTGACATCAGTTCGACCTAAAATGGACCAGACCATACTCATAATAAACAATAAATTATGAAAACTACTAATTTTGTTTTTGGTTTTAGTGTACAAAAAAGGGAATAAATAAATAAAAGTACTAGGGTCTTATAAAAAAATTGAATAATCTGAAATGTACATGGAATTTTACCAATATTCTGAATGTCACTAAATGTGTGTATTTGTAAATCCACTGTTATCTTTAAGTTGTGATGTACGTGTATAAATGAGGAAGTGTAATATTGCACTTAATGTCAATTCTTAAAAATGTTCAGGTTATTAATATTTTTCTTCATGTTATGTCCAAGAGCAGTTCATCAAAGTAAAGGTTTTAATTGTGAAATAAGGCGTTTTGCTCAAAAACACAGAGAAAACTTTGGAGTTGACATTTATTTATACGTTTTTTTTATCCTATTATTTATATTATTTGACTGGTCCGGCCCACTTTATACCATATTAGGCTGAATGAGGCCCCTGAACCAAAATGAGTTTGACACCCCTGCTTTATATTATTGCTTTATTGTTTTATCTACTGTACCTTATAGTGTAATTTTTTTAAAAAGAAGCTTCGGTTAGATGTTTTTCATCATTTTCCTCTAATGGCTGGTTCTCTTTCAGACACAGATGTAACGTAGATACATGCATAGGTTTCTGTCTGCAGCTGCGTGGCTTGCAGGCATGGCCTACATGAAGTGCTTGTTGAATTGTAGATTTCTTATTGGTGTGATCATCCAGGCATACATGCACGGAAGGGAAGGACTAGACTTCTCTCTGGAGTCCTCTCTCCCAGCCTTCCTTCCTGCCACATTTGCTAGCTACTGCTGTGAGCTTAGGAAGATAATGGACAGCCCCATCTGCTTCCACAGCAGTCTGATATCACATGTTTAAATCTTTTTTTTTTTCATTTTAAATAATGAACAAATGCAGTTTTTCTTTTACCCTTTCTTATTCCTTTTATTCTTCCTGTTGTCTCCTTAGATCCACTATTATTATTATTATTATTATTATTATTATTATTATTATTAAAACCATATGATTCCATTATTATTTTTCCTGGTCGCTTTTACCCTAATTTTCACCCTTTTAACATTTAGAAAAAGTGAATCTTATTTCATCCCACATTTAAGCCCAGCAAAAAAATTTCTATTCTGAAGTCGCCCCCCTAAAATGTTGCAAAACGGCTTGGCCACGCCCTCTCAAAAATCTAAATACGTTATGTGGATTGGAGCAGCCCTCCAATTTTTTTCACCATACAAACATGAAACTTGGTACACACATAGCCCATGGTAGGACAAGTAAAAAGTTACATTATGGCCCCACCCTAAACGCAACAGGAAGTCGACCATATTGGATGGAAGTGTGAACCTCTAAAATACCACCCCTCGTACAAAAAATATGATCAGCTGCCCTTAATTGTGAACTTGACCTTTGACCTTTACTCAAAGGGATCATTACATCTGTTGTGCATTAGCTATATGTATATGTCCATGTAATTTCACTCAAGTATTCATTGACTTATAGCATGATATGTCTCTGTGGACACACACACACACACAGGAGGACCAAGTTTGTAATCAAGTAGCCATAGTGCATAACATAAAATAAAGTGAAATAATACAAATTAGAAAATTAAATAAAAAAAAATAGAAAACTGAATAAATATTTATTATTTAAAAAATAAATACAAAATGAAATTAACAAATAAATATTTCTTTAAGAAATCACATCTCCAAACGTTTGAAAAATACATGTTTCACTTTGCACCGGTTTCCTTCATGCTTTACAGTATGGGGACTTCCAGAAAAAAAGTAATTAATGTATTTATAGGGCCACGTCATATCTGTTTTACTAGTAGGGGGCTTTATTTATATTTAACCCTCATGGGGACCTGAAGTTTGGTCCCCAGAGTGTCAGTGATTCCCATGATGTGACTATGTAAACATATCAATGTCCCCATAAAGATAGTAATACGAACAGACACACATTGTTTACAATAATCTCTCCCATCCAATGTTGGACCAGATTAAAAACATCATTGTTTTAAAACAGGCGTGTCAAACTTATTTTCATTTTAAACTGGGACAGACGAGTCAAATAATATAAATAATAGGATACGAACTTATAAATGATGTCAACTCGTAAGTTTTGTCTGTTTTTGAGAAAAAAATCGAATTCCATAATGAAAGTGTTTTCATTTATGAACTGTACTCAAGCATAAAATGAATAAATGTGAACAATCTGAAAATTCTTAAGAAAAACAAGTGTGACTTCAACAATGTTACACCTTATTTTATCATTTATACATGTACAATACAACTTATAAATCACAGTGGATCTACAAATACACACAGTAAATTATTAAATGACAAGCAGAATATTGATGAAATTTCCCATATTTCTCTTAAAATTTTTTAAATTTTTTTGTCATAAATGTACTTTTTCTTTTGCACTAAGACAAAGAGAAAAAAAATAGCTTTTTAAAAAAATTATTTATAGATTATTATGGTAGTATTTTACTGGCCTGATCCACTTCAGATGAATATTTTCAGTGTCACAAATCCATCCCAGGGGCCAGAATGGATCCTTTGGTGGTCCAGTTTTGGCCCCCGGGCCATATATTTGACACCCCTGTTTTAAAATGTACATGACTTCTATTTCTAAAGCCTCCATATTTCTAATCACAAATCTGCATTAAGGGCTTTAACAGTGTCTTCCTAAAAAAAAAACATTAAAAGGGAAATAATCCACACACATCCTTTATGACTATAGGTCAGATTAGAAAATCAAAAGGCATTTTATTGATCACTCATTTCTAATTATTGATCATTAATCTATTGATATTTGTTAGACTTGTTGAGTCCCCATGAGACTTGAAAAAAGGCGGTGATTGCTCCGATGGTGATGTGAGAGTAGTGCGTTAGGTAACAATAGTTGAATGTAAATCAGGGCTATAGCTCCACAGAGGGCTCAGCTCACACATTAAAAGCTTCCTGTTACTGGTGGAAGCCATCGTTTGCTTTTGTTCCTCCCATGACGCTTCACAGTACGCATCTCTTTGCCAATAAGCTGCTGCGCGAAGCTGCGAAGGGCCCGCCTGAAGACTCTGAATGTGCTTTGGCCTTCAAAGTGTATTTCACACCAGGTTCTCTGCACTTACATGGTTCCTCACAGACATGATGTAAGATCCTGAGGAGAAAAGAAAAGCACTGATAACACAATAAAGGCCTTATGGTTCTGTCAATGCTTGTAAAATGAGTCCACATGAGAAATAATGCAGGCTTATACTGTGTGTAATGAAGTAAAAGTACTTTGTTACTGTACTTAAGTAGTTTTTTTTTTTTTAGGTATCTGTACTTTACTTGAGTGTTTTTTTTTCTGGTAACTTTTTACTTTTACTCCCTACATTTTTGCGTAAATATCTGTATTTTATACTCTTTAGATTCTCAGAATAGACTGGTGACTTTTTCAAACTAAACAGATGTGATAGTACGAAAAATAATTCACTTCAGAGGGAAAATCAGGAGAGGAGAGAAACTGTGATTTTTATATATTGTAGTTATATGACTTTTTATCACACAATTTTGACTTTTTATCTCAGCATTTTAACATTTTATATCAAAATTTTGACTTTTTATCTCAGCATTTTAACATTTTATATCACAATTTTGACTTTTTATCTCATCATTTTAACATTTTATATCACAATTTTGAGTATTTCTCTGAAAATTATATATTTTTTTATCTCATATTTATATCCCATGAAGTCTCTTTTTTTTATCTCAGTTGTGACTTTTATATTCTCCTAAATTTCCTGCCCATACCCACAAAACTGAGTAACTGTGACTTGATCAAAAACATTGTCTACACACTAACTCACTTTTAAAGGGTTCATTTTAGATACATTTCATATTTTTTTCTGGTTAAATAAGTATTATTGCATTCATGGGGAAAAAACATTTCACATTTTACTTTTGTACTTTATTACAATTGAGAAATTGTACTTTAAAAAAAACCCTTTTACTTAAGTAGAGGAGTTGGATCAGTACTTCTACTTTTACCAGAGTATTTCTCCACACTGTACTTTAGTTAAATTTAGGGTCAGTAAAATAAATCTATGTTTTATGTTATAATAGTCCCTGTGAGGTGGAAAAAGCAAGAAAAAATATTTTTCATTGTGATTTTTGTAATGTGACCAACAAAGGGTTAATCTGGAAGTGCTTCAGTGTTATTTGTTTGTTTGTTAATTTTCTTTACTCAAATTTCCCAGAAAATACACAAAAAATACACTAAGACACACAAAAAAATGTGGACAAAAAATATACAACAACACATGCTAAAACCTATTAAAATAACCCCCAAAAATGAAGAAGCACAAAAAAGCAACGAAAAGTGTAATACATTCAAAACTCTTCTAAAATACTGAGAAAATACCCAAAAATGGGATAAAATATCCAAAACATGTGCAAAAATATCAATACCTGCATTTAACATGTTTATTCAACACCTTCAACTGTGCCATTTAATTACAATTTTTAATCAGATTAATTATGGTGATTAATTAATCTGTGTTAATGTGTCAGTTTTGACAGCTCTATTTGTTCGTCAAATATACAGTACATACAAAGATAGATTAAAGAACATTTCCAAACTGAGATATCCACATAGTAGTGCTTTTATTTAAATGGCAATTATTAATTTTTGTGTTTTTTTTTTTTTTTTTTTGCTGCGTAAATTCAGAAATACAGCTGCTCGTTGTCTGGGGTTAAACTGTCAATGGAATATAAAGCAACGTAGAAAGCCAAAAAACACTTCGCTAACAGTTTTTCTATGTGATATTTCCTTTAAAAGTAGGCGTGGAGCCAGTAGAAACAGAATTAACAAGCAAATGTAATGATGTGCTATAACCTGCAGGAACACCCCAACTGGGTAAGCTGAGAGCGCCATTGTAGACAAGTCTATAGTTTGCCTACAGTAAGGAGCGGACCTGGACCACGAGGCTAGGTAGCTTCAACTACTCAAATATTGACTTCCTTCCTCGCTGCCCGCCTGGTCAGGAGGTGTGTTTGTGTACTTTGGAGTCAGGAGAGGTGTGTGGTAAAAGAGGTAGGAAGAGGGGTGGGGGGTGCATGTACGTATGGTTGTGTGAGTCTGTGCGTCCACATCCATCAAAATAAAGAGTTTGATGACTTTGGCCTGGCCTTATTGCACCATAATAGGACACATTAGACCTAATTCACTTAGAGCCATTAGAGAATTCAGAAATTCTTGTAAAGAAATAATAACACCAAGGCTCTACTCGTTGAGGAATTTCAACAGGTTGTTTTGTAACAGGACTCCAGTATTTCTAGTCAAATGTACACTTGTTATTAGGATCTATAACTAGTCTACTGTGAATTACTTGATTTATTTAGTGCTTACTCATGGAATAAGAAGTCAACATTATGTGATGAAAAGTCAAAATTGTGAGATTTAATGAGTCAAAATTATGAGATAAGTCAAAATTCTGAGATAAAAAGACAAAATTATGAGTTTCCTGTAAAGAAATAACACTAATGACAGGACTTGAGTATTTCTAGTCAAGGTCTCTAGATCTATAACTAGTCTGCTGTGATTTATTTGAATTACTTAATACTTACTCATGAGATAAAAAGTCAAAATTCCAAGTCACTAAGCACTACCAGAATTGATCCACACACACACACACACACACACACACACACACACATATATATATATATATATATATATATATATATATATATATATATATATATATATATATATATATATATATATATAATATACATAAGGTGCTCTGTTGTGTTTGGTGAAAATGAAAGTCTTTTTATTGCGCCTTATAATCCGGAAAATACGGTACTTTGACTTTGTACTGTACTTAACATCCCATATTGTCTTCCTGTCCCAACTTTATGCAACAATCAAACAAAAATATTATTATTATTATTATTATTATTATTCAGTATCATATATCTTCAGTGTCATTTTTGCATTTCACAAACTCATCTCAGGGGCCAGACTGGACCCTTTGGAGGGCCGGATTTGGCCCCCATGCCGCATGTTTGACACCTCTGCTGTGGAACTTTACATTAGCATGAATGCATTTGTCTCTGATTCCTCTATTCAGTAAATAGTTAAACTTCATCACCAGAATGAATATATCAGTATATTATACTTCAGTATTTCACAAGTTAATGGTCAACTCTTTCACCACTTTATTCCACTTGAGTCTTCAAACTTCATGTGAACATTTGACATCTTCAAAGGAATAAATGTGACTAATAATTGAACATAGTTCTTCAGAAGGAAATGGGTTTTGCGGTTCCAGAGCGTTACACCCATTGTAAGAAAAGGTCTGGTCCTTTTGTAGCAGGTGTCCAGGTCTGCAGTGAACCTAAAGACTGCTGTATTAGCATTACTTTTCTTTTTTTTTTTTTAATTCCCTGGGCAGCCATCCTTGAAAAACATGGTTTGGCCTAGTTTGGGTTGATCACACGTAAGACAATACCCGGTCACCATTCACTGTCTTAATGAGTGCCTTCTATGGTATTTATTCAAACATGGCCAGAACTTAGTGTGTTACTTGTGCATAACTTGTGAATCTCAGGGACATTTGAGGGTCCTCACTTTGGAAATCCGTTGACCTCGAGGTCAGGTAGACTATATTTCCACTTGGTGACCTACACTTAGTGTCCATGTTGACAAGCATCTGCCCTGCTGAAGTGCTCTCGAGCGAGACCCTGAATCCTTGTCAGCTGCAGGGGCACTGCTCTGTCACTGACCCTGACCCCTGAACTTCCTGAGCAGGAGCAAAAGTGATGAAAGAATTTCTCTGTGGGGATCAATAAAACTATCTCATTAAAATGCTGTGATACATATTAAGTATGGGTGGTCCCACACGGTAAGCCTTAAACCCTAGGACGTTATAAGTAAGTATGCTAATGAACCTAAAACCAGACAAGGTGAGAAGAATTTAGGATTTTTCATCATAGTTTAGTTTTTAAAACAGATTTTCTGATTTTTATTCATTTTCCTTTTTTTGTATATGCTTAGTTACCCCACCCCGAATGGGAGTGGGGTATAATTTTTGAGTCAGTTCGTTTGTTTGTTTGTTTGTCTGTCTGGAGCAACTTTATACAAAAACTACTGGACTAATTTCCATGACATTTTCAGGAATAGTGGGAGGTGGTCCAGAATAGATCCTATTAAATTTTGGTGAATGTAGGTCAAAGGTCAAGATTATAGTAACCAAAAATGGGTTTTTGCCATGATCAGTCCAAATGTTTGCGAGGGGGGGCGGGGTTTATTGTGTCTGGTTTGAGTTTAGTTTGTACGGTGGCCGATAAGGGCCAATGTACCTCAGAGAAAAAAACAGCTTTAAGTAAAGAAACGATGCAAAATCACAACTTCAAATACAAGGTGCGACAAGTGGTCCAGACAAAGACACTCAAAAACAATACCCGTCTCTCCTTCAGGGGAGGGGGTAAGTTTTTGTAATTTTTTTTTCCTATCTCGTATCATCTTTGCTGTCTAGTTTAAATAAACTTCCCAACTTTAGTTACATTGACAACGACTAGAAAGAAAATAGAAAATGTAAAACTGTAGAAAATGTGAGATTGTTTGCTACTGTGTTGTGGAAGTGGGTGTAATGAGTTGAAAGGAGCAGAAAGAAAGACTAGAATAATTAGTTGCCCCCCCCCCCCCCCCCACACACACACACACACAGACGCGAATATGTACACGCCCCCATTAAACTATTATTATTATTATTATTATTATTATTATTATTATTATTATTATTATTATTATTATTATTATTATTATTATTGTTGTTGTTATTGTTATTATTATTGTTATTGTTATTATTAGTATTATTGTTATTGTTATTGTTATTATTATTATTATTATTATTATTATTATTAGTATTAGTATTAGTATTAGTATTAGTATTATTGTTATTGTTATTGTTATTATTATTATTATTATTGGCATCACATGTCATGTCACCAGTTGATGAATTCTCATACGTAGTCATGGTCCAGTATCTACACAGTAGCTGTTCTGAACATTTATCTCTTGGGTCTGTCATTTCCAAGTGTGCTCTTTTTTTTTTTTTTATTTTGAGGAAGTCCCCATAAAGCATGAGGGAAACAGTTGTAAAGTGAAACATGTATTTTTTTTGAAGGTTTAAAGATGCCTTCACTTTTTTTTTTTTTTTTTTTTTACAAATTTTAATTTATTTCTTTTACATTTAAAAATATATATTTTATTTACTTTTATTTATGTTGAAGGTGTGTTTAATTAATTTTTTGTGTAGTTTAAAAAATTCTTTATTTAATTACATTTTTTCATGTTATATGCAGTTTTTTAATATTATTTATTTCATTCATTTTATTTATTGATTGAATCTTGTAATATATTTTTTTTATTTATTCTTTACTTTTTACTTGTTTTTACATTTAAATTAAATTTTACATTTTTTATTTATTTTCTTATTTTACTTTATTAAACAAAAAATTTGGGTAGTGAGTTTTAAATCACTACTCAATGACCATTTGATTATAAACTTAGTCCTCATGAGACACAGAAACCAGTGTGTGTGTGTGTGTGTGTGTGTGTGTGTGTGTGTGTGTGTGTGTGTGTATGTGTCCCTGGGGTGCCTGAATGATATGTGCTCCCAGCGACACTTGGAATGCCTAGAATTTGTGAGGTGGTGTGGAGAAGCAAGAACCCTCATGGCCACGCCCCCCAATGGCAGGTCACGCTTCAGTGATTGGGTGATCCCAGGAGGTCAGAGTGCAGTT
Organism: Siphamia tubifer; assembly: GCA_020466265.1. Classification (NCBI taxonomy): domain Eukaryota; kingdom Metazoa; phylum Chordata; class Actinopteri; order Kurtiformes; family Apogonidae; genus Siphamia; species Siphamia tubifer. Next base: position 12,021,435 of record CM035796.1, read on the forward strand.
GGGGTCCTGTCACTCCTCTGAAGAAAGGTCAGAGGTCGACTTCCTCCGGAGTTCTCCTTTCCTCCCCTCGCCCAGTGGGGTTCCTGCAGCTCAAACCAATGCCATGAAGTCAAAACTAAGCTGCTTTTTCAGGATTTTCTCCCCTAATAAACACAAAAAAACTAATTTCTAACATTGGAAAATCAGCCAGATATATTTTTCTTATTATTATTTATTTAATTTTGGAATAGAATCGCCCAGGATGTACAAAAACAATACAGAACTGAGAGGTAAAAGGCAACTTCACGCACTGTAAATATAGATGTAAAATAATAAGGTCTGTGTTAAAAAGAGCTTCTGGAACTTGATGAAGAAAAAACAGTAGATTTAAAAAGTACAGAAGGATGATGTATGGACAGTTAAGAACAGCACATCCTGTATAAGACTGTAAAGACTTAACAGAACTGTCTTAAGTCAATATTACTACAAGGATTGTTAAGTAATTGGTCGTAACAGTCAGTTGTGAATTCTCAAAGCATCATGGGACAATTAACAAAAATAAAAGAAATACCGGTATAAAGATAAAGCACATCTGGAGTGAAGGTTTTATTATACTTGGAAAGATACTGAGCTACATTCAAGGTTATTATTGTGAAGGAAAACTAATGAAATGATGAAAACTAAAATTGAAAAAAATAAAACAATATTTCATTAACTGAAACAAGGCAGTCAGAGAGGTGTCATATGACGTCAAAACATCATATGGAAGTAAAATGAAGTAAAATACAAAGTTTAAAAAGTAAAGGCATCTTTAAATCTTTAAAAAATACACGTTTCACTTCACAACTGTTTCCATCATGCTTTATGGGGACTTCCTTAAAAAACAAATTAATGTATTTATAGGGCCACATCATTTCTATTTTACTAGTGGGGACCTTTTTTTATATTTAACCCTCGTGGGGACCTGAATTATGGTCCCCATGATGTGACTGTGTAAACGTATTAATGTCCCCATAAAAATACACACACTCACTGGTTTCTCTGTCTCGTGAGGACCAATCATCACTTGTAGGTAAAGTAGCCATTATGCTGTGAATGTAAACACATCTTCTCTTTTTTAATAAATAAATAAAAACATAAAAAAAAATGTGACACAATAAAATACCACAAGTAATTACATTCAATAAAAAATAAAATTTATTTTATAATAATAATTAAAAAAATTAATGAATGGAAAAATGAAACACATCTTTTAAAAAAAAGATAAACAAATAAATGTAATTGAACCCCCCCCCCCCCCCCCCCCCCCCCATAAAAATTCATTAAATTATAAATTACATTTTAAACAAAAAAATAAATCAATTGAAAAAGTAAACATCTTGAAACCTTTGAAAAATAGCCTACACTTTACATCTGTTTCCCCTCATGCTTTGTGGGGACTTCCATAAAAAAACAGGTAGGGGACATCATTTGAATAAATTTGCATTCTTCAGGTACATTTCACTTCCATTTATTCTTAACCCTTGTGGGGACTTGAAGGTGTCAGAGGTCCTCATGGCATGACAGATCAAACAGATGTGTAAACAGACCACTGTCCCCATAAAGTCAGGAAAACAAGTAGACACACACACACACACACACACACACACACACAGTACACGTGTATTCCCCTTTATTTGCATACCGTATTCCCAACTCCATTCCTTAAACTTAACCATTATGGTTAAATGTCAAACTCTTACACTTACCCTAAATTTATCCTGAATCTTTTGTCTCGACCTTCAAACAACCCTTTGAAACTTCAGCCCAGAGAGAGAACCAACCAAAATGTCCTCATTTTCCAAAAACATCACCGATTCCCAAGTCTGAAATTCAAGTCAAAACCCACAAGTTTAACAAGAACACGCACACGCACACTTTCCATAAGCCTGTATTTCTACAGATGGTGCCTAAGAGAATTACCCACAGTTCATAGCAGTGTGATTAGCAGGAGAAGCCAGAGTGTAAAAAAAAAAAAAAAAAAAACTTTTTTTTTTTTTTTTTTTTGTGGTATTCCCCGATTTACAAAGACCACACTACATTCAGTTACATTTATTTCGAGCACACAAAATCAATAATACATCAATCAACATAGTAGAAAAAAAAGTACTCAAAGGAGTGGGATGAAGTAGAATTTATAAACTCCCACCCCTCTTTTACAAACCAATACTCATTTATTAACGCATCTGATTTACACCAGTTAATATAAATCCTCTTTGAATATGTATCGAACAAAACAATTCCAATCTGTCTCTAGTAATGAAATCAAGAGAAATAAATAAATGAATAAACAACCAAAAAAATAACTAATAAACAAAGGACATGTACATAAAACAAAACATGTGTTCATTTGTACATTGGAAAATTTTCTTATTTGATACTTTTCTTTAATAAACAGTCTATGGTTTATTTTTACCTCATTTGTCGTCTTCATAAACACATTCATATAAATGATCTGAATGAATAATATTTAGGTTAAAATTCACATTTTAGTGCTGTCCCCAGGTTTTCACTCATTGCTGTCATTACCGAACCCCCCCCCTCTCTCTGGTAATTTTGGAACATTCCACCAGTGATACTGTATGTTCTGCAGGAAGTCACATTATTTGGGTTTTCTGCAAGTCATAGGAAGTCCAAAACTTAAGTTAAGTTTATTTTTCCTTAAATGTAATGATATATTCGCTGTATTAGAGACGGCCAATCTAAAAAGTCAGTCCTGTTACTGAAATTATCAATATATCAACAATATTTGTTGAGATCAAAAGTATAATATTCAGTTAAATCCTAAGAATGTGCTCCATGTACTCAAGCTACTATCATAGATGCTAAGTGGCTAGATTTCACACAATTGCTAATTTTATACTAAAAAGTCATTCCTGTTACCCTCATTCCTGTTACTCACATAAAGAGTAACAGCACTGACAAGGCTGCCTTCTGATGCCCTTTTATATTAATTAAAAGAATATCGATGAATGTAAATAATATAATGAACTGATGAATATTAATTAGTTTACATGATTGCATACATTTTAAATGAAATAGGATACGTAAAGTTGCTGTCATCTGAGATCAGTTTTATGAATCATAATAACAGGGAAAATTAAACGTGGTTTTAAAATAGCATTTGAATTTTGGTAACGGCAGAGAGAAAAAAAAAATGCAATGATAATGAACAATATATTGCAATATATTAAATAAAATAGTCTGAGATTAACCAGTACTTGTTTTGAATGAGTAAATGTGTATATTACTAAACTCTATATTGAAATAGAATGAAAAATTAAGTTTAATTTTGAAGAGTTACAATGAGCAAATGTCCATCTTTTGGCAGAATGACCCATTAGCAATTTGGCTTCAACACATTATAGCCGTCATGAAAGGAAAACGAGGCTTGGGTGGGTAAACACAGAATGTTGTAAACACAAGGGGAGGCATGTCTGCACTATTTGACATTTGCCTCACAGATGTGGACAGCTGTTCCCTTAGTAACCAAACCTGCCAACATTTGAGTAGCAGAATCCAGGAGATTTTTTGTGGCGGCGGTGGGTGTTGTGTTTTCAGGAGACACAAGCGAGCAAGTGTTGTTTTTATGATAAATGATGGTAAAGTGCAGAGGTGTAAAGTAACTAAGTAAAAGTACTTCATTACTGTACTTGAGTAGTTTTTTTTAGGTATCTGTACTTTACTTGAGTATTTATTTTTCTGGCAACTTTTGACTTTTACTACCTACATTTTTGTATAAATATCTGTACTTTATACTCTATACATTCTCAGAATAGACTCATTACTTTTACAAACTGAACAGATGTGACAGTATGAAAATCAGTCACTTCAGAGAGAAAATCAGTGGAAGAAAGAAACTGTGACTTTATATATTATAGTTATATGACTTTTTATCTCATAATTTAGAATTTTTATTCCATAATTGTGACTTTTTTTTCATCATAATTTTGACTTTTCCTCTTAAAATGATTCATTTTTGTCTCGTATTTTTAACTTTTCTTTTTTTTTTTTATCTCAATTGTGACCCCCCCCCCATTTTTCCTAAATGTCCTGCCCATATCCACAAAACTGAGTAACTGTGACTCGATCAAACACATTATCTACACAGTAACTTACTTTTAAAGGCTTTATTTTAGATATTTTTCAAACTTTTTTGATTTTATTTTCTGAAGTATTATTGCATTCATGATAACAAAAAGCAGTTTTACTTTTTCCTTTGTACTTTATCACAATTGAAAAGTTGTAATTTTTTATTTTAGCTTAAGTAGAAGAGTTGAATCAGTACTTCTACTTTTACCAGAGTATTTTATCACACAAGTAGCTGTACTTCTACTTAAGTACAGAATGGGAGTACTTTAGTTTGACCACCTATGGTAAAGTGGTATGTCATTGGTTTACAGTGCATGATTAAATACTCTAAGACTGTATTTATCCATAAATATAATTACATTTTTCAATGGATGGCATGTATTGTTAAATTCACATTAACTTTATTAATTTATTTTTACTTTAAACACACACACACACACACTTCCAAAAGTGAGCATCTGCTTCTACTTTTCCATTTCTTCATTGCTGGCAGTGTTGGCATAAAAGCATGATGAATAAAAAATATAATTGATAAATGAAATGGCTAAATCATCTGTATTATTTTAGCTAGCTCGCTAATCAATTAAATTGTTCACCAGACTTGAATTTCTCATAATGTCTCAGTTGTTTCACATAAATACCAGATTAGATACAAAAACATCAGGTGTTTTAAATAATGGTCAAAAACATCTGTATAGATTATACAGCTTTGTTTAACTGATATCAAGATCTATTTGAAGTTAGATCACAAAACCAGATCAGTACCAGAGGCCTTGAGGGTACATTTTCATATTTGTGAAAAAAAAAAAAAAGGTTAGAAGAGTTTTTCTTAAATATTCCTCTTTAATATGTAATAGTGTCAGAATTAGTTGCATACATGTAGATAGCCCACACATGCTGTTTTTATTTATATCCTATTGGTCTTTGATGTATCCTATTACCATTTGTGGGGACAGGGATCATTAACATTTCATCTAAATTTGAAAGTTGCTGTCTGTCTGTGTGCTTAGTTTGGCACATTCATGACTTTTAATGTGAGTGATGTGTGTGTTTTGCGGCCGCCTGGTAAGAAGCATTGCTCCGTATTGGTTGTTCTTTGCTATTTATGTATTTGTGCGTATGACTACTTGTGTATCCTTGGCAGAAGCTCACCCTCGATAGACCCACGGCTCTGTGTGTGTTTTAGCACACTAATGTATGTCTTTTTTTTTTTTTTTTTTTTTTTTGCCCTCTATGTGTGGTTCAGCTTAGAGTGGTTCAGTCCGCATCCCATCCTGTGGTACTGGCTAACATCAGTCTTAACATACACACACACAGACACACACACAGTCTCGACACTGACCCAGACAGGACCAGACCAGGCTACACACTAATTACATGCCTGGAATTAGACATAATATCAGCCAGCCGGTTGGTTATGGAAAACTGGGATGGACGGCCAAGTGAGGGATGTGTGTTAATGTGTAGTGTGTGTGTGTGTGTGTGTGTGTGAGGGGGGGTTGTGTATGGTATGGATGTGAGTGTGAATGTTCCTTTTTTTGCTCATGTTCTTATTTATCAGGAATTAAATATGAGAAGTGTAAACGGCAGACAAAAGTAGATGATGTACACAATTTAATATTTTTGTCCAAAAAAAAATCAACAGGAAATGTCCTTATATATGGTTTAGTCAGTTTACTTCAATTTCATTATCCCTTCAAATATTTTGATTAACTCATATTTTATGTGACAGACAGCGAACACACACACACACACACACACACATACTCGTTTCAATGTGTCATGAGGATTGAGTTTGTAATGAAGTAGCGATTGGGTAGTGAGTGTAAACTTTTCTTAAAAAAATAAAAAAATAAAAATAAAATTAATGAAATAAAAAATTTTAAAAATAAAAATGAATGAATGAATAAATACAATAACAATAATTTAAAACATAAATAAATAAATACAAATAAATACAATAATAATTTGAAATAACATTATTTAAATAGTGTCAAACTTCACTGACAATGACAAGCTTTAAGGAATTATTCAGAGGAGGAAAGGAGGGAAGATGAAAGGAGAAGGAAAGAAGTGTAGGAGAGGTGGAAAGATGGGAGGAGTGAATGAAAAAAGGAGGTTGTACAAGAGGACGGAAGTGGGAGAGGAGAGGAGAGGAGAGGAGAGGAGAGGAGGGGAGGGGAGGGGAGGGGAGGAGAGGAGAGGAGAGGAGAGGAGAGGAGAGGAGAGGAGAGGAGAGGAGAGGAGAGGAGAGGAGAGGAGAGGAGAGGAGAGGAGAGGAGAGGAGGGGAGGGGAGGGGAGGGGAGAGGAGAGGAGAGGAGAGGAGAGGAGAGGAGAGGAGAGGAGAGGAGAGGAGAGGAGAGGAGAGGAGAGGAGGAGAGGGTGATCGGATCAAAGGGAAATGAGGGAGGAGGACGAGGAGGAGTAAAATGATCGGGTGGGAAGAGATGAGAGGAGGAGCAGGAGGAAGGACATGAGGAGGGGAGACAGGGAGGGACGGCTGTGAGACAACATCCTGTGAAGTATCAGTCTGAAGATGAAGAGGAGGTGGAAGGCAGTGGTATCTTTTCTAAACATCCAGGATGATTCCTCAGTCTGTGAACATCTCAGTCACACATAGAAGTCATTGTCATTATACAGAAACAACATGGACATCCTGTGTCTTTTAACAGCCCCTCCCTTTCTAATGTAAACCCCAACCCTGAACTGGGTTTATGTTTTGACCTGATAATAAAAGCATCAGACCATCATTCAACTTAATTTAGAATGGAACATCTTTTTATTCCTATGTTTAACCTCACAAACCTCAAACCATTTTTGTGGTGATATCTGAGATAAATTATAATTAGAATAAACAGTGATTCTGTGCATTTAGCTTTTTAGGTATTTTTGTAACATTTGTAACGATAAAGTCAAAGGTTATTATATGAAAACTGAAGTAAAAGTGAATTTCTTTGTTGTTATTTTTTGCAAAATATATCATCAACAGGACATAAAGGGGCAGCCATGGCTCAGTTGTTAGAGCGGATCGTCCAGTAACTGAAGGGTTGGTGGTTCCAATCCCACTCTGTCCTAATCTGTTGTGTCCTTGGGCAAGACACGTCACTCTCTATTGCCTCCAGTGTTACTCACACTAGTGTATGGATGTTTGGTGGTGTTCAGAGGGGCTGTAGGGGCAAAAATGGCTGCCATGCTTCTGTCAGTCTGCCCCAGGGCAACTGTGGCTATGAGCGAATGAATAATGGGCCACTAATGAGTGGGCAAAAAAGGGCTATATAAAGCCAAACTATTATTATTATTATTATTATTAGTAGTAGTAGTATTAGTATTAGTAGTAGTATTAGTATTATTATAAAAATAAGCATCTAAACAGACCAAGTTGGATATTTTTCCTCCACTGTTACCGGTGTGTTAACGTTAATTAGCCTAGCCTATAGGATGTTAAAACAATGAGATAGACGCTAGTTTAGACTTTTCATCATTCTGTAAACGTCATATTGTCCGTTGCTCTGATTGGTCATAGCGCTGGCCTATTACGTGCAGAGCAGTTTGAAAGACAGCCATTGATTCCACCCATATGTTTAAAGGGATAGTTCAGTATTTTTCACATGGATTTGTATAGAATCAGCATCTTTACTCTGGTGCACCCACAGTGACTTACCCCCGACAGTGTCTTATGATTCGAGTTCTGGTCCCATTTTGGTCAAAGCGAAAGTAGTCCCGGCAGGTTTCCTGGGGTCAACAAAATCTGCGTGTCTTCTCAAAACAGTATGTGTTCGAATGAGTGATTTGTTTGCATAACAAAACCATCGCGTAACAAAAACTTATGCTTTGTAATTTCTTGAAGCTACTTTCTCTCAACAGTGATCACTGCTCGTTATCACTGCTAACAGCTGTGCTTAGCTAACTACTTTCATCACTTTTTCAGGACTGTTTGCGGCTGCTACATGCAGGCAAGGCACGGCATGTCACAATTTCTTTATTTTTATCTATTCACTTACTTACCTTTGCTATGTTCATGTAAAGTACTGGAGTTATTATAGTTTATATGGAAATTTGAAATCTGTTTCAGTAAACTTCTGTCGCCTAAAATGTGTTTTTTGTCTCTCTCTTTCTTTTTTTTTAACGGTGGGTGGGGGGTGCCAAAATTGATGTTGCATACCCCCCAAAAACTGTCTAGTTGCACCCCTGTTCATGACACTATAGCTTAAGACCTGAGGCAACAAATTTAATATATTTAAAAGATTTTTAAGGCATTAAATACAGATTTTTATATTCAACACTTTTAAGACTTTTGAAGACCCCTCCTCTTTAAATGTTTAGACCTAACCCTACATGGGTTATCAGTGTCTTCATGCATGTTGTGTTATTTTGTGGTTAAAGGACTTCAGTTTATTACACCAGAGTTTCTTTCTTCTGCAATTTCTTGTCATCAAGTCCATATTTGATGTATTTGGGGGGGAAAAAAACAAAACAAAACCAGAAGTACTTGTTAGTACAGAGTCTGGTGATTCTACATTTGATAGAACAAATGTTCAAAATGACTCAGACAAATAAAGCATTAACATTTATATTCATTGTCAGCATATTTATAGTCTCCCATTTGGCTCAGGATCTTTGTAAAATTAAATACATGCTTGAGTTGAGTCTAGTATGAAGTGAAACTTAAGGGTCCACTGTTTAAGGTTTAGGGGAAATTAGAAGGATGTAATTACAGAAATGTAGTATAATATTTGTAATTATGTTTTCAGTGGCGTATAATCATAACTGCTGTGTTTTCATTACCTGAGAACAGACTGTTTATTTCTACAAAACTAACTGTTCAGTCAATGATGTTTCTACAGTAGCTCCAAAATGACTTCCTCTTTATCATTTTTCTTCATCTTACTGTGGGTGGTAAGGACCGTTTATGTCTATAACTATTATATACTGTATTTGAGTGTGGACCAGACTATTAATATTATGTTTAAAAAAGAGACTGAGTTTAGTAATACAGTTTAATTCTTTAACTTATTTGCCTTTGAGTGTTATCTTTACTAAACCAAAGCCCTTGTGTCTTTCTTTACCCATGTTTTTGGACAATAGTTTCACAGCTTTATATGAAAAAAAAAAAAAGTAAACAAACACAGGCACCACAAACCCTGGCCTTCACAAACATTTTAGCTCTTAATTCGCCTTATTCACCTGGCGGCCATTTTTACACTTGAAGGGTATGGAAGTTAAACAGAAATCTACACAGTTCCATAAGTTGTCAATCACTATCTTCAGTGAATGTTTGGGTTGCTAACATGCTAGCAGTTTGGACCACCAATCTCTCCCTCATAACCGGATTAATGATCGATATTGTTGAAAAATGGGCGTGTAAGGACTGCAATATTCCCTGGGCTGTCTTCTTGAAAGGCTACAGTAACTGGGTTGAAGGCTACATAAAGTTTAAGTAGGCTAATGGCACCGCTAGCATATAATCAGTACTGACAGCTATCAGCATGCTAACCACAAAATGGAAAGCAAAATGTTGACATAGCATATAGTGTAGAATGTAGTGTTATTAAGGGTGTAAAAAAACACAAAAAATTAATAATGGACGTTGAGGACATATCCCTCTAAAAACATGAGACTATGGGTTTGATCCTTCAAGGTCAAAGGTCATGATGCCATTTTGGATCTTACATGTAGTTTTCTATCTGTCAACAATAGCAACTGAGTACTTATCACCACTCTTTTTGGGGTTACAACCATTTAAATCATGTGATCTTGATTTTGAACTGACCTTTTATCTGATCATTTTGACTTTTTATCTCATAATCAAAAAATTTTTATCTCATGATTTTGAATTTTATCTGATCATTTTGACTTTTTATCTCATAATTTTGACTTTTTCTCTCATCATTTTGACTTTTTATCTCATAATTCTGACTTTTTCTCTCATCATTTTGACGTTTTATCACATCATTTTGACTTTTTCTCTCACAATTTTGACTTTTTCTCTCATCATTTTGACTTTTTATCTCATCATTTTGACTTTTTATCTGATTATTTTGACTTTTTATCTCATCATTTTGACTTTTTATCTGATTATTTTGACTTTCTATCTCATAATTTTGACTTTTTCTCTCATAATTTAGATTTTTTTTAATGGCCAAATTAAATTGCATAGGGTTCGGGTTATTTTAATTTAATTTGATTCAGTCAACTAGATGTTTGAAGAATAATTTTTAAGTTGAATCAATGTTTTACTCTTTACAGTGTACATGTCAAATATAATGCCTTAGCTGCACAACAGGAAAATGTTTTTTAATGGACTAAGAGGTGACAGATTTAGTCCCTTTGTGTTACTTTGACCATGTTTGCACATGTCACTATGGCATAGTGAGTGTGATTCACTAACCTTTGATTAATATAACAAGATCTCCTCTCCCGTTGAGAGGATGTAGCATAAAAGGGATGCTCTGACTCACCCGCTCTTTTGTTGTGATGGATGATGAGATGGTCAATTTCTAAACTATGGCCCAGTCAATACAGGATATGAATCAGGGTCCAATTCAATATGAAAACAAAATAAACAGCGGCTGTTCACAACAGTCTATTTTTGCATGATACGATTCTAACTCAGATAATTTCAGCTTAAAGAGCTGAGTCAGTGGTAATAATCACATCCTGACAATCAGCCTCAATCATTTGAGCCCACAAATAATATTTTCCCACTTCACCTCAGCTGTATTATTTTATTTATATCCATTTAAGTACAGTAGCTACTGCCCACTTTCCTGAAAAAATAATCCCTTCCTTCAACCGGCAACTAAAAAAACAGGCTTAGGTTTAGAGGTTTTGAAGGTAAATGAGTAAAACAGGAATAGCTACAAGGGTCTCAGTCATGCCCCTCTGAAATGGCAGCTATTGATAAAATGAGTGCTTTAACCTTAACAAAATAAAATATATAAAATGACTGCAGTTATTCTTCATAAATTAACCCGTAAAGACCCATGGAAGTTCCCAAATTAAGTTTTATTTTGATTTAATCTTTCATAAGTGATTCATCTTCATTTATTATAATATTATTCTCTGTATTTTGCAGTGAAAATCTGCTGTTTAATTTAATTTATTACTATGTACTTTAATCATGATGCTGATATTACATTAATGGTTATTCTAACAAAATCTAAGAAAAAATTGAAGACAAAGTGATCTCAGTAAACTATGTCAAAAACAAGTGTTTCCATTCACTGTCACTGGTTTGACTGGTGACTTAATGTTGTCGTAGATGATGGTGTTTCTACATTCACCCTCTGAACGTTCAAATAGATCATATCTGATGACCATGAAAAGGTGACAAACTGTCATTTCCTACCAATTATTTTCACGAATTGATAGCATTAATGGTTCAACAAATATTCAACATTTTTCACATATGTTACGGCATGATCTGCTACATTAATATTACATCTCGTGTTCAATAAAATTTTAAATAAATATGTAAGTGGAATCCAAAATGTTTGGACTAAATCTGTACTTGGATCAGTGGAAAAAAAATACATAAATATATATATATTTCATTTTGCTTGATGAATATATGGTGATATGTAATCCTTATACATTGTACATGTCCAACAATGTCCAAAATATGATTTTATACAGCTATGGTGAAAACATCTATACTTACTGTAAATGCCACCTACTGTTTGTCGAATTTCTGACCCTGAACTTTAACTATGGAAATTCCACTTTATGCACGTAAAAACATAGATAGATAGATAGATAGATAGATAGATAGATAGATAGATAGATAGATAGATAGATAGATAGATAGATAGATTGATTTTGTTTTAGACTTTGTTTTGCATTGTCTATTTTTATTGTAGTTGTCATTTATTGTATTGCATGTCAAATGTCTTTGAGTGCCATGAAAAGTGATATACACATGTTATTATTATTATTATTATTATTATTAATAGACAGATGTTTTGGCATGTTGCATATTTGCAACAGTAGGTGTTAAGCAGGTAATAGTAGTCCTAACAATGATACAGTACACAGTATACATAGCATGATATAAGTGCATTAATGATCATCATTTTGGTGACCATTTGTTCTGAGGAAGGTTAAGTATTGCCTACCTGACCTGGAAATATGACATTTTAGGCTGAATGTAGTTTTCCACTGGTGTTCATCTTCATCTTCATCTTCATCTTCACCCCTCCCCTCCTCTCCATATGTTCATTTCCTTAATTGATCCCCACATCCTGCATATCAGTCAGATTAGCCTCAGATTAACCAGGTAAACACAGGGAAGTGAGGGTGTGCACGTGTCAGTGTGTGTGTGTTTGTGTGTGAGGGTGTGCACGTGTCAGTGTGTGTGTGTGTGTGTGTGTGTGTGTGTTAAGCAGAGGGGGAAGTGGAGTCTTTGATCAGGCTAATGAGCTGCCAGTCCACCCTCCAGAGCCTGCGGGTTGGCTGGGGGTGCATGGACACCTGAAACAACATGGAGACTACGCATACGTAGCCTCCAGTGGTCACACACACACACACACGCACACGCACACACTCATCAATGCGGCACACCCGCATCCTGCTGCCATTATTCTGTGACTGCCACCTCCTACACCCCCTGCTAGTTGTCTCTATCCATGTGTCAGTCACACCCTCACTTCGCCTTCAATCTCCTCCACAGCTCCCACCCGACTAACAGTGGCCTAACCTTTCACAGTGTTCACACCACCCACCTATCACCTCACCTCACCCCCCCACCCCCACCCCTGTTCTTCAACACCCTTAAGTGCTAACTCCATTTATAATAGCATATATATATATATATATATATATATATATATATATATATATATACAAACACACAGTGGTACCTCTACGTACGAAATTAATTTGTTCCACAAGTTATTTCGTATTGTGAATTTTTCGTAAATAGTCGCATTTTACATGTAAAAGGCCTGATTCGTTCCAAAGCCTCCAAATACTACCCCTCAAACCCTTTAAAAATTATAAAAAAACTACCAATTTTGTATGAAATATATGTTAAAATTAAGAGAAACTGTAGATTTTTAGTTTATTGGGGTCAGTGCTTTATCTTCACTGACTGAACATTAAACATTAAACCATTAAAATGAACAAGACACGTGGGTCATTTACATACCTCAAACGCGTGCCACTTTAATTTTTTTCCTCATCTCCTTTTTCACTTCTAATGATAACGCAGCTGCTTCTTCTTTTCATTCGCACTGGAAATCACTTTCTTTGGCGTCATGATGTTTAATGAATACGTACTGTAATAAAGTTTCAATGAGAACACTGGGAAAAACTCACCAAACAACAGTAACTGAATGAGGGTCAAATGGTAACGAAAAGCATCATGGGTAACTCCCTCATAGCCATTGGGATGCTACGTACAGTCATGTTTATGTGTCTGGTGGTTTCAGAGATTTCAGAGATGAAAAATTGAGGCAAAAGTTTTGGATTATTTGTTAGCTGGGTCTTTTGTAAGTAGAGTTACCACTATAAAATTCACCAAAATGAAGTAAAAAAAAAAAAAATAAAATAAAATAAAATAAAAAGGATTTCAATACAAATCCATCTATGACCAAAAAAGAGATTGTTTGAGGTGCTCTTTGGACAAAGGGATATATAATTAAAAAAAAACAGACTGGAGGAAAACTTCAAGGCAGTCTTTAAACATTAAATGCCTTTATTATCATAGCACGGCCACAGGTAGACCCAAAAAAAACACGTTAGGAAGTTAATCTTGATGAAGGCTTTAGGTCTTTTTTTGGGTCTACATGTGACCATGCCATGATAATAAAGACATTTGAATGTTTACAGCCAGTCTGTTTTTCTTCAATACTGACATTTTAAATGTTTATCCATAAATTATGAAATAACATGGTTTATAGCGTCAACACACATCCTTTTAACACTTCTTTCCTGTCCACCTCCAGTGTCATCCATATTTAATGTAACAAACGCTGCTTTTCCACTCACTATATCAGCTCAGATTGTTTTATCTTTTCTTGACTTGGTTCAGGTCTGGCACCAGTGTCCACAGCAGGTACAGAACTGTGGTCTGTGGTTGATTTATCAAGATAAAGCCTTGCTTGAAAATTTGATCCAGTGTTTTTATAGATTTCCCGCTGGCTTTGCTTGGTGTTACATGATGACACACATATGTATTGAGTCTCACACAGTAAAAACACTAAATAAACTGTCAATTCAAGGCAAATTGTAAAGCATAAACACCCCTTCATCTCACCTCCTTTATTCTCTCTAACCCTATTACAGGACACTCATAGTAATTTCCACCTTAGTGTCTTATTAGAGGACATACTGTAAGACAGAGGTGTCAAACATGCGATCCGGGGGCCAAATCTGGCCCGCCAAAGGGTCTGATGCGGACCTTGGGATCAATTTGTGAAATGCAAGAATTACACTGAAGATTGTGTCATAATCACTTTAGTTCAGGTCAGGGGCGGATCTATGGGCGGGCGGGGCCCACCCTGATTGACAGCTGTGCCCACCCAATCACAAGCTCAGAAACAGAATTCTAGACCAATTTTCGTTGCTTCATCAAACTGAAATGTTGATCAATATCCTTAATATACTTATTTATTTGTAAATGTCAATGGAAATAAACTATGTATAGTTAATTATTTGTGTTTATTTAAAAAAATAAAATTTTTCAATTCTAGAAATGCGATTACGTTGTTGTTATATCCCCCCTTGTCCACCCTGACTTCACATAGGCCTGTCTAAAATAGCCATCTAGATCTGCTACTGGTTCACGTTCCACATAGAGTGGGTCAGACCAGTAAAATATTGTCATGATATAGTCAATAAATCATTGAAATGGGAAATGTTCTTTTTTTGTTTTTATAAAAAAGTCAAATTACATGAAAATATTGACTTTTACAATAAATATGAACAACCTCAAATGTCTTATTTTAACAATATCCTGCCTGTCCCTAAATGTTTTGTGTATTTGTTATTGTAATATACATTGTAATGTGTAATGTAATGATAGGATTTTTCTTCTGTCACTTATTATTTTCCTAGTCTGGGCCCCTTCAAATTATATTGGGCTGAACTAAAATGAGTTTGACACCCCTGCTGTAAGACTTTTTGAAATGCTTTATGGTTATGCAGAAAATCATGGTAAATGAAGTTACCATATTTCGTGGCTAAACAAACCAAACCAGTGCTGGGGAAAAAAGTTGTGGGACACAACCACTTTTAAGTCATTGAACTCTTGTTCCATTCTCCAAACCCACATGTTCCCTTCTAAGCGTGCACTGTTACATAGAAGTCAAAAGATGCCAAAATATTAGAGGGATGGGGACGGGGGTGAGGGGCATAATCTCCACTTTCTGAGTGCACTGTAATTTGCATTACATTTTTTGAATTCTGCGATTGATTGCCTAAATTATTCAAGTTGATGAAACTTAAAAAATACAAGTTTCCAGAACTTTAAATTTAGATGCTTATTGAATTACACTTAATTTAAAACATTACTTATTAACTTAATATTCTAAGGTTCTGTCAGTCCTACTGGGAGACTAAGTCAGTGTTCAGTGTCTTTGCCCAAGGACACTTGGACATGTGGACAGACAGAGCCAGGACGCAAACTGTTGACCCTTCAGTCATTAGACGACCCGCTCTACCAACTGAACCACAGCCGCCCCTGAATAAAATGACAATGATAAATACATAAAATGGGAGAATGAAACTTACTTCCTGGTTCCTTACAGACCCTCTAGACCATATTCACTGTCCTGACTGAAACTGTTGCTGTCACTATGATACAATTAACCCAAAATATACACTTGCCTGATAATGGGTTAAAGTGATTCCCATGTTTGTGGTAATATTTAGCTGTGCAATTGTCGTAATTCTGTACATTTTGGTTTTTCAATCTCAGGCTCAGACAAATCAATTAAACACATTTTCCATCCAATGTGTCTTTTTAATTATGATTTTTAAAGAAATCAAACATTTGGAAAATCCTTTTATCTATATTTATGTTGACTTTGATATGCTTCATCATAAAACAAACTCCCATGATGCCACATTATTTCACATCCTTGTCCACAACTAAGTCTTTTGCTACAGTTTTGATTGACTGAATTTGAGTGTTCGAGTCGTAATTACTACTTGAATGAATGTATTCATTATGTAACACATAACTGACAGTCATAGTATTATTGGAGGAGCTTTTGTAACTTTGGAAAATATTTAAATCAGGAGGAAGTTAGAGACAAAACAGCATTTTTAACAAAGAAAATTAATTACTGTAAGTCGTTAGGTATGCAAATAAATCTGTTAACGCTATCACTTGCACTCTTGACAACTATTGATGAAGACAGCAGGAACATCCGCACATTTGTGTTTAAACTTCCAACAGCGTGAGTTGTTTTCACTTAACCTCGTCAATTTTCTTGTCTTTGAAAATATGTTGGCCTGCTGGCGCATGTTGGAAAGAGATATACGAGAATGTTATTGGGTTTTGGTACCTGGGAGTGAAACATCCGCATGGAGCAGCAGTTGTAGATCACTATGTTTTATGTTTTGGTTCGTAAGAGCATGTAGGCTGAGCTTGTAGAGACCAGTGTGAAAACCATGCAACAGGTCTAATGGCTTTTTACCAACACAGGAATTTATTTAGTAACCAGTCCATTAAACAGGGCATTTTAGTTGACTTTTACTGCAGAGGTTTAGCTGTGGGTATGGCTCCCTATGCTATGGGTGGGTGCTCCAAAAGCCATGGCTCCTGAGGTAAAACCTTTAAATGGGAGAAACTGAGAGCATCTGAACTCTGCCAAAGTGGAGTTTGCAGTGCTTAATATTGCAAGAGGTCAGACTGAAAGTTAATGGCTGTTGTGGTGTGTGGGAGTAGAGGAATTTTGGAAGGGGATTGTTCACCTCACATCTATGGTGTGCAGGTAACAGCTGCACGTTTTGCTTAACTTTCTATTTAATTACACTAGTAAAAGGCTTCCAGAATAAAACTAATGAAATTTGACCACATGTGTTAGTGATAAAGACATTTTTCCAAGATAAGTCTGTGGTCAAAATGTGAAATTCTTAGAATTTACAAGAGAATAGGTTTTAGTCCAAATGAATATTGGTCTCAGATCTACTTCAGAACAATTATGATCCATTCACTTTATAGGTTCTTTCTAGTGGAATATTTACAAATCCATTGTATACATGTACATAAACCACCATATATTGGTAATAACACACTATTATATATACTAAAAACATGAGCTAACCAGCACTTTTTTCAATTGTTTTCTGATTTAATCTTATTAAAGTATGTAAGATTTGGCACATTTACTGTCTAAATACTTTCTAATAAAAAAAATAAAAAAAAAGTAGACCAGTGTAATTTTCATTTCCAGGTAACAGAGCAAACATGTTTTATTTTGTTGGCCCCAGGAAACCTGCCGGGACTACTTTCCTTTGACCAAAACTAGACTCACAGGACACTGTCGGGGGTAAGTCACTGACGCTGATCCCATACAAATTCATGTGAAAAATTAAGGAATAAACCAGTGATTTTATTTTAATTTTGAACTGGAATGAGGTGTTTACATGGTCATCCTAAAGTGGAATTAACCTTTATTCAGAATTAAGAATAAAGACTCCCATGTTAACAGGAGAATTTATTACTGTTTTCTCACTTGAATTAGTGGGATGTCAATGCAAACCTAAATGCACTGACGACATAAAAAAAAAAAAAAAAAAAAAAAAAACATCCTGTATAATAAACTATCCAATATACTAAGTCTAAACAAAAGAGGAACTTTACTTCCTGGGTCGTATTTGCTAAAAAAAGGGCCCCAAAACCCTTTTTCCTGTCATTCCTCCTCATGCAGGTTTACAGCTTCCCTCACACACACATATCACACCTCGTTACCCCCAGTGACCCCTCAACCCTGATGTGTGTCACTCAAGGTGGTGACAGTCAGGGATGGTGCTGCCGACACAAGGCCACTCAAGCGATAAGCATTTGTCTTTGCCCTCCTGCCTTTCTGTCTTCCCTTCATCCCTCTGTGGCCTCTGTAGCCTGGTGCTATGTGACCCACTGACCCATGACTTGATCGCTCTCTGACAGCCATCAAAGCACTTTCCTATTTCATGTCAACAATGACAGCTACAGGACAATATATTACTTGGATGTATAAAAAAAATACTTTAAGCTAAGGAAGTTGGAAACAAAGAGCAGCTGGGAGTTGGGATCACACATGTGCCGCACTGCTGTCTGAAGGTAGAACCTAGAATCTAAAATAGGCTAACTATATGATCTTTTCCTTGCGTTTGTTATGTTAGATGGCTGGGACCTTTCGTATCCCCGTTATAACTTCAAATTACAGGTCTATAATGATCAGGAGGAGAAGCCTAATATTAAAGTTAAAAACTCATGAGTCTTCTGTCCAACTATTCAACCCTTTTTCAAATAAAGCCACGTCTCTATAAGCATCTTTTGCTTTACTCATAGCGTCTTTCAGTAACTGCGAAAGTCACATTTTCACATCCTATGTCTGGGCAAAATCTACATGATCTGAAAATCTCTTTACCACAGCTGTCTTTAGTGTTATATTTAGCTCGCTGTGTTACAACACTCTTAGATGTTTGCCGCTGACACGTAAAACCAAAAGAAAAAATGTTGTCAGTGTGAAGGAAATGGAAACAAAACACTGATACATGATGTGTGTGGCCAGATTTGAAACAATATAATGTCTCAGCTTTTTCAGATGAAAAGGAAAAAAAAAAAAAAGAGTATTTTAGGTTTTGTGGTTTATGATAGATGGGATGACTCATCATTTCAACAGAATTACTGTGCTTCTTTGATGTACATGATAAAACTGTTTTGTTCTACGTTATTATAGCGATATAAACATTTATTTATTTATTTTTTTTAATACTTTTTCTCCACTCCATCTGAATTATAACCCATCTGACACAGCCACTTTTACCATTTTGTGTGTCTCAGGATGTTTTCACAGCACTCACTTTTGACGGGTGACTTACATCCTCTTTAGACCTTCTTACTGAAGAGATACACACACACACACACACACACACCCACACACACACACAAACACACACTACACAGACCAAAGAGCGGAAGACAACCACAGCAAGAAAACAGGTTGATGATCAAACTGGTTTAACAGAGGCCTTATGATGTTTGCGTAGAGATCTTGTCCTAGAAATCTGTTTCACATACTCAGCCCTTGACAGAGCTTCCGCTGAACTCGATGTGAGGGTGATGGATATTTCAGAACTTTGTGGGTCCTGTCACACAAAAATGCAGTGTCTTTAAAAGCTGGTTTCCTGGCACAGCATAAAGAAAGGGTTCAAAAGCAATATTTCCTGTAATAACAAAACATTATACTGTGAAGGCGTACCTTCACATGCCATAAACAGACAACTTGCATGTTTTGCTTTTCAATGAATATGTCACTGTCAGTGAAGTTAGCAATTAATGTGTTCACACAGTTACTGTATGTAGTCATTCAACAAAACAAGTGCAGACAAAATAGTAGCCAATCACCTTTGATTAAAAAAACAAACAAAACAAAAACAAAACTACAGTAACATTGAACTTTCCAAGAATGGACCTTTCTGTGTGGAGTTCATATGTTCTCTCCAGGTTCTCTCCAGGTTCTCCAGGTTCTCCAGCTTCCTTCCATTATCCAAAATAGGGATGACAAAATTCATAAAAATCTTGGCTGATCACTGAGCCTCATGAACCGGTTTAAGTCAGTCACTGAGACAAGAAAACACCTTTGCCGGCTCACACTCGCAACTATTTACACACTGTGGCGCACTTCAGTCACTTTGCTTTTTAAACACAAGTCACACTATGAGGTCGAGCAATGTTATGTTACTGCATTCACCACTGCTACTCTGTTGTTCGCCATTGTTGCTGTCTGTGACGAGAATGAACGCTACGGGCATAAGGCTGCTGTTTTTTCTGGTCATGTGGTCATGATGTGGGTGTGAACATATACGTTTCACTAGTCAATATGGATACGGAAACTGCACCGTATCCCAAACTTCCCATTCTGGAAATCGTTTTGGGGTACCAATGAGACCAGTCCCATTTTGACGAAAGGCCGATCTGTTAAAAAAGTACATCAGTTTCACGCTAATTAATTTCTGGGTGCATTGGGCCTTAGTGGTATTTGTTGTTAAAATGTAAATGAGCCATGGGACGGCCATGGCTCAGTTGGGAGAGCGGGTCGTCCATAGTCCGAAGGGTTGGTGGTTCGATACCCGCTCTGTCCTAGTCAGTCCTTTGGCAAAACACTTTACCCTCCTTGCCTCCAGTGTCACTCACACTGGTGTATGAATGTTTGGTGGTGGTAGGCGCCAAATGGCAGCCACACTTCTGTCAGTCTGCCCCAGGGCTACTGTGGCTACATATGTAGTTTGCCACCACCAGAGGGAGCATGTGAGAGTGAATGATTAATGGATCAATAATGTAAAGCGCTTTGAGTGCCTTGAAAAGCGCTATAGAAATCTAATCCATTATTATTATTATTATTATTATAAATCTCTAAGGGTGTTTTCACATGCCGTACTCAAGTACATGTCTGAGGACCCTGGACCCCAAAGTTCACTTAATTGTATCAATGTAAATGCGAATGTTCCATGGTGTTGTGTTGTTCCTGGTTACAGACTGCATAGACTCCAGCATGGTACGGTGTCATGTAAAAGTGATTTGTGCCTGAGAGCAGAAGTGACTTTGCTTTGCCGTGAAGCCATAGACAGTGCTTCTGTTGTTTCCTAAAAAAGCTTCAGCATGGACTCACCTCCTCTGTGTCAGGGACAACAAAGGTCACTCTTCTTCTCTTAAGTCAGACTAACAGATTGGTAAGGGTTTGTCTTCTTCCATCTTCTGCGTTTGTTGTATAGCGACAGAATCCTCTCCACACCATCACCTATTGTTTCGGCCCCGTAACACCCACTTGTACTCAGATCGCGGTATGTGCTTGTAAATGCAATGGGTCTGAGAAAATAAAGTATTGGTACACTTCTTATGATTATCACCAGCAGCATCTCTGTATTTCTGAAGAAGAACATTTGCTCTTGTGTCTTTATTATTTGATTACTTGTGAAATAATCACAGTTAATTCCAGTTAACCATCTCACTAAGGCTTGAACAGGGAAAACTTTCTGGAAATCATCCTCAATTTGCATCTTTGTTTTTGGCCTTGTAAACCTACAGTATGACACATTATAAGAACTAAGTTTGAAGAGTCTAGCGAGTATATTTCAGGTTGAAACACCCCGGTCTGTGTCCTCTTTATGTCTTTACACCACTCCTCATATTAGCAACCCTCTCCATCTAAAGTCTTAAACTAGGTTAGTTCTGCTGCAAAGACTCAGATGTACAGAGTGTCCTCTACTGACAGAAGTCTGAACTCAGTTGCTGTGTAACATTGCCAGCTATTGATTTGTACGATGTACTGTATAAGTGCTGGAGAGATTGTGTGGTGTGAACATTCAGCTTCAAATGTGTGTCTGAATGTGCAGTATGTCTGTATTGACATGTATTCCTCCTCTCAAATAGCCTCTCTGTGCATTACCTTTTTCTACCCCTGTTGTTCTCCAGCTCAGGTGAAAGGGATCCTGGGAACAGCCAGGTTCCAGCTTCCCAAAAGCCTCTCAGTGCTCATGCCTTACAATGGAACAAAGATTGTCTCAGTGTTGGGATGCTTATGAGAAACCCAACCCAGACTGTAATGGCCAGTTTGACAACAGAGATCTAACAGGAGAATAGAGGACAGACCATGTTCGTATAAGCCTGGGAGATAACGTTTTTACACCTAAACATCATGCAAGAATACAAGTATGTAACCCACTCCACAGAGGGGACAAATGCAGGCAAACAAATATCTAATATCAGAAATCAAGTAAAATCAAGTGAGAACAGATGGTAAGAATGAACAGGACCCGTGAGTGAAAAAAAAAAAACAGGTGACGAAAGACAGAGTGTGCATTATTCACAGGGTGTGACACCACAACAGAGCCTCCAATGGTAAACATGTGTGGTGCTTTGGGGCCTCGTGGCTGCCTCAGCTTCGCCTTAGGGTTAGTTATGCTAGACCAGTATTTCTCTGACAGAGTAGGAATACTACCATCAAATACCTGAGCCATAAAGACCTAGTGCTGCTTTTGTAGTAGTTTCCAGGTCAATTTCTCTCTAGTTTTCACTTTTTTTGTGATTTATAACTATTTATTATAATATTATTATCTGTATTTTTCAGTGAAAATTCACATATTTCTTTATATTTCATTCACTGATCACGTAGATGTTGATTAAAACTGATTAAAGTTGAGGGTTATTATATCAGAAACTGAAAAAAAAAATTCTCAGCAATTAACATTATCATTAACTGAACTTAAACCAAGAGTCTCCATCCACTGTCACTGTCATTGATTGAACTCCATGTATTTTACTGATGAATCATTGTCGTAGAAGATGACGATTTTTCACATTCACTATGGGTCATATCTGAAAATTTGCTGAATGAATTTAATGTATTTAATAACGTGGGTGTTATCATTTATTTAAATCTATCTAATGCTATTGATTCTAATTCTTAATTTATTCTTGATTTTATTTGTTTTTTCATTTGTTCTTTCATAATAAGACATAAAATCATGTTTAATCCCTGTAATTCTAAGTCGCACTTACATAAAAATGCAAAAAGTTCATATTAATTAAAAATGACAAGTTTGATAAACTCAAAAATAAGCAAATTGCTACTGGCACTCAATTTATTTTTAAGTAAGTACAACTTTTAAGACTATTACATTACTCATTCCAATTAATTATTTTCAGCATTCAGGTTTACAGTACATCCATCCATCCATCCATCCATCCATCCATCCATCCATCCATCCATCCATCCATCCATCCATCCATCCATCCATCCATCCATCCATCCATCCATCCATCCATCCATCCATCCATCCATCCAACAGCTGTATAAGTACCCAGTTACAAATCCTGCCAGATAGGTTTTGACCTTTAACTTTGAAACAAAAATCTGTCAAATATTAGCTTGTCAAGTTGTAATTGATAGTTTTTGTTAATGCTTGAATGTCTCAATCTCAGACCACAAGCTTTAGTTCTAGTTACTGGTAAAAAAAACCTAACGATTAACAATCGTTGCATTACCATAGAGGATGTTATAGCACCAAATCTAGTGTTCCATAATGTCTGTCTGTCTTTTTTATCAGTCTCTCTGTCCGTCTGCGTGGGTGTGGTCATGCCTGTCTGAAGTTTCGGAGGCTCTGAGCTGAGCATTGTACAAAGTGACAACCCCATCAAAGAGAGCGGGTCTGCATAAAAGAACGTTTTATGACTCTGCCCTTCAAAAGAACAGTTTGAGGAGTTCAAAGCACACACACAGGGACAGGCAGGCTGTGGATGGAAAGTTCAGTGCAAAACCAAAAGTGAGAGAGAGAGAGAGAGAGAGAGAGAGAGAGAGAGAGAGAGAGAGAGACATAAAAGGGTGAAAAGAGGAAAACCCTCAAAAGCCATTTGATATCTCTCATGCAAGAACAGCGCTAACCTGCCTCACTTTGCATTTCTAGCCCAACGTTAAATCTTTAACATGCGGTTGTCATTCCCTCCATGGCGGACGCACATCAATCCTGGGCTGTGGTGTTTGATCAGTCTCACCGGTTTACACATGCGCTTTTAGGGCACACACCTTTCAGCCACATGCCAGGAATTTCTTCAGAAGACAGGAAATGTCATTTAGTGATTTACAGTTAGGTATTGACGAATGGCTAAAAGGGGAACAATGGTCAGTGGTGATGCATTACCCTTTTGCACACTCATCTGCTATTGTGCAAAGATTTAGAACGTCATCTGAACGGTCTGACGTGAAGGCAGACGCAGGCAATCACCTACTGTGTTTTTAATTTAGGGCAGCGACTCAAAGCTTTCAAAGTGAAAAGTTTTTTTTTTTCAGTGCAGTAAAAATAGATCTTAACACTCATTTCACAAACAGAAAATGTCGTTTGGATTAAGACATTTCAAACAAACCAATGTCTGTGGTTCATTTGTTATGAATATGGGAGGGAAAGTTTTTTCCCAGGGGAATATCAGCAGAAAGGAACTAAGCTTTTTCAAAACCCCAATCATGGAAAAAGGAGGTAGAAAAGAATCTCAGCAGTGATTGGTGAAAACAGCTGTCAATCACATGTTTCATCCGTTTAGCAGAGGGAGACAGAATTCTTGTTTCACCTCAGATCATTTGAATTAATATCATGAGAGGTAATTATGAAATCCATGCAAAAATGACACTAGTCTACAAATAAAATGCTTCTGGAATAAAGTTAATAAAATGTTACCACGTGTGTGTTACTGATAAAGAAAACTCAAGTCTTAAATGCTTTTTGGCTCAAGTTTCCAAGATAAGTCTGGGGTTAAAATGTGAAATTCTTACAATTAACAAAAGAATAGGTTTTAGTTCAAAGGAATATTGGTCTCAGATCTACTTCAAAATACTGTCTGCACATTATGATCCATTCAATTTACAGGTTTTTTTGAGTGGAATATTTAGAAATCTATTATATACATGTACATAAATCACCATATATGTGGAATAACACACAATCATATTGGGTATCTTAAAAACATGAGCTAACCAGCACTTTTGTTATTTGTTTTCTGATTCATTCCATTAAAGTATGTAAGATTTAGCACATACTTTCTAAAAAAAACCCCAAAACAACACCACAAGTACAGGTACAATGTGTAACTGTGGTCCAATGTTCTACTGAAACCAATGCATTCCAGTGTGGGTCTGTGTGTTCTGTGTTTCCCTGTGTCTGTCTGGGTGGACTCCAGGTACTCCAGCCAAAGATAAGGCACTTCAACAGATCCTTTAGTCAATTTAAACCCAGTGTAGGTGTGAACGTGAGAGAGAACAGTTGTTCATCTCCATGTCATCAGTTCTGTGACGACTAGGCCACACCCACCCTGTCAGCTAAGGCATCCATGTCTAGACTGAATTACTGTTACAGAAAAAGAATAAATGTTGTCAGTATCACCGGTAGTTATTTCAGCATCACTACAAATGAAAGTTTTCTCCACCCAGGCAACATTCAATGTGTATTTCTTCATGCTTTTCACTTGTGAGCCATCCGGAATGGGCCTGGTGTCTA
This sequence comes from Siphamia tubifer, assembly GCA_020466265.1. Classification (NCBI taxonomy): domain Eukaryota; kingdom Metazoa; phylum Chordata; class Actinopteri; order Kurtiformes; family Apogonidae; genus Siphamia; species Siphamia tubifer. Next base: position 12,046,744 of record CM035796.1, read on the forward strand.
GCATAGAACCCCCCCCCCCCCCCCCCCCCCAGTATAGCCCTAACAGTCTCACATATAATACATTTGGTAACACGTTCATGGTTTTTTGGTGTTTTCTGCGTTTTAGTTTGTGGTGTCCTTCTTGGCTGTCAAAGCATGTTGTAAACTCTGTTTTTAAAGATACTGTATAAATAAATAATAATAATAATAAATATTATTATCCATTAAATTGACCAAAGTCAGCTTTCTTGGGCATTTCACGGCACTAACGGCTGCATGTTTGTCCCTGGGGGGTGTAAAGTTAATGACAATTGGTTAATTAATTAGAATTAATGACCTAATTCTAATATACATTTTCAGGTTGGAACTGAGTAGACTAACATTACTGTCTTTGCATGGTTAGACATTTCCCAGACACATTTAAACACAATACAGCCAACAAGTTTATGGCAAGATAACCTAAGACCTACCATATCAAATTGAATACCTTTGAACTGCAGTCCTGAAGTTACAGTGGATTCCAACCCCCCAGTGTAAGCTAGAGTTTCGTACTGTTGTCACTCAGCATTTACATGTACAGGCTCTACAACAGCTTGGCTAAAGGCACCTACAAAGTCGGACGTACCGTGTGCCTACTGTAAGTGGTCCTGACTGTCTGCGGATGTTTGAGATTTCATAGTTGAGCGTACCAATCAAGTTGTATCAGCTCGGTGTCACATTAAACAGGGCAATGTGAAGACTTCCCGCCGAGCAGTCTGTCGTGTAACGCTGAGTACACAGAGTTTATGCAGACGTGTCCACATTGGGTACACATTAAGGCCACTTTGATTATGCACGGCCATCTGTGGAGTCAAGTCCACCCGATTCTGTGGGGGGGCCTTGTGCCATTTAACTGGACCGTTGCTTTTGTCCCAGTTTACATGCAGGTCAGTGTAGCCTGTGTGATGGTAGGGGGTGATTTACACTCTTTCAGCTTGTTAATAACCTAACCACAGACCACAGTGGTGATGCGTGGGCTGACCCGAAGTAAGCGGGTGACCATGGTCGCCCACCGTCACCTGCAGTTGTGGGTCATTGAAAAATATTTTGAATGATATTCGGGTTGTGGTCGGTTTGAGATAAACATTAAAATAACCTGGTAAATATGTTTTATTAACTGAGTTTGTGTGAAGGTGACGTACAACATCAGAAGTATCCTACGGTATGGAGGGAGCAAGAGAGAAAGTTAAGTTGGGAGAGTGGAAGCTCCGGAAACATAGAAACAAAAAAGTCAGGTTTGGGACACATTGGCTGAAATTTTTAAAGATGAGTGAGTTTTCTTTTCCATGGTTCAAATGTCTCCTCTGGTTTAGGTCTGACTGGTCTGTGTTATATGCGCTAAGGGAGAGAAAGAATAACATGCGATTTGTCAACTTGTGATATATATATATATATATATATATATATATATATATATATATATATATATATATATATATATATATATATATATATATATATATATATATATATATATATATATATATATATATATAATTTTTTTTTTTCCTAAAAATTACTAATTAATTGTGTTCAAAATTTCACAGCAGGTGGATTGTGTGATGCATTCAAATACCACTAAACTGTGTACTGCCTCTTTTCTTCTCCTTTTTTTTTACCTAGTTATATTTTGTCCCCTTTTTTAAAATGATACACTGGAGTGGTGAGAGATGTCAAATAGTGTGGTTGTAATTGGTGAATCTATCCAGGAGAAACTATAGAAAGCGAAACAAATCAACAGAATGAAACAAAGACAGGCAGAGATTAGAGACAGACGGCAGGTAATGGCTCATTCATTATTCATTACAGAAGAAAATGTTGGCTTCCTTATTGAATCACACTGTTAAACACAGATGGTCCCTTTTTTCAGATGACTGTAAGAGCGACTTCAGTGTCATAATGAACTAATGACACAGGTACTGTAATAGTGATTTACAAATATTAAGTCGCACACCACAGAATAATCAACAGTGAATGTGAGGTCACAGTGATACAAGGGCTGCATCTAATGCAGGTTCAACCTGAAAAATATAATTTGGGTGCTGTTATTTTTTGTCTTTGGTACTTATTCTTAAAAAGATGTGCATTTTGTGTTGTGGAATGGGTTGGAACTACATATCAGTGTGAAAACATCACACATTTAAAAAATATTCATAAAAACCTTCTTTTCTAAAGATATAGTAAGAATGAGTTGGAGTACAACAGTAATAGTTACTGATGGTATGTAATCATTTGTTCTTTTTTTTATTTTAATGCCTGACCTCTTCTTTATATGGACTGTGTACTTTAGCTGATTAGTCAAGTCATGTAAAATTGGGGTTGGACAATAAAAGCTGTAGTTTAGCGGCACTAGAGTGACCGAGCGGCAACGTATCTTATGTGCTACAGTAGTCTAGTTACGCTCAATGTAATTTTTGGCTAGATTCCCCTGAAATACTCGACGAATCACAGTGAAGTATAGTCAGAGGGCGGACGTGTCAAAGTGACGCTGCAACGAAACAACTGGAAACAACCATAGAAGAAGAACAACAATGGGTGCTGATTTTCTTTTCTCAAAGATGAGTAAAGAATGTGAGAAAACGTCGTCAATCTTTAAATTATTTTTACAACAGTCATTAAGCTCCATAATCCCCAATTTTCTTTAATCATTTGTAACTTTCTCCAGACTCCTCCATGAACGTTCTGGCGTCTAACTACGTCTAACTACTGATTGGTTGTAGTACCGTCCTATTGCATACAGAGGATTTGAAAGACAACTTTTTAGCCCCTTCTCCCCTGACTATGAAGTGTTTCTAGACCTATATACATGTAATGAATAGGGATAGCACGGCTAGGCTATAGAAGCTCAGCTCCTTCCTGCTCCTTTTCAGACATAAAATACTGTTAAGGTGCGGCAATGAAATAGTTACCATTTGTTTTCTGTTTTGGTTGATTCATTTCCATATAATGGAGTGTCCAGTTTGTTAATTCTGGGATTTCTTTTGCCTACTTATGTTTGAAACAAAGTCTGAAGTCTGTTCCTTTGTGCAGACTTTAGAGCCTGCTACACCTTTTAAACTGAGTCTATAAAATGTACATTTATTCAGCTAGTAGATGTGTTTTTATACATAAGCTTGGGTGTGTTGTGGTGATTAGAGTTGGTGGGATGGGGTTTTGGCGTTGAAGGTGGCAACTCTACCCTCACCTCCCAAACTAATCCCCCTATAACAAAGGCCTGCCTCTCTGCTCTGCTTGACTCTGCTTCGGCCTCCAGGCCTTAAAAACCTGCTGTTTACAATTTCCCTATTCCTGCCTCAAATGTCACTCCATTCTGAGAGAGAAAGGGGTGGGGAGGGGGTGAGGTGGTGGGCTGGAGAGATGGGGAGAGAGGCACAGAGGCCACAAAGGTGCCGTTTTGTCCGGCGGGAACAAGGGAGCTATTACACGAGAGATGGAGGGAGGGAGAGAGGGAGGAAGGAAGGAAGGGAGGAAGGAAGGAGGGGAGGAGGGCATGGAGGGGATGGAAGAGGAGGAGGAGGAGGAGGAAGGAAAAGGTCCCGTTGGGGATTAGCCGGCCAGCTGCTCCCTCAGGGACCAGACATGAGAGGTTCTGCAGGAAGAGCAACTCTGGATAGTAGTGAGGAAGAGACAGGAAGAAAAACTGAAGAAGGACAAACACAAGAAAGCAGACGGCCAAAAGCTGAAGAGCAAACAAAAGAAATGGAGCAAAATATTCTGTAAAGGACAGAAGGATTTATAGTGAAAGGAAAGGCGAAACTCCTAGAGGCCCACCTGTATAAACCTTTAAAACATGCTTTAAAGATATCATATGGAACATTTATGCATTAATGGGTTTATATTATATATTGAATTTATGATTAGCTTCCTGAACGACACTGGAGATGGCTAAGCCTATCTGTCTGTCTGTCTGTCTGTCTGTCTGTCTGTTTGTCTGTCTGTCTAAAATCCTCATATATACACATTAGATATTAATGTCAGATAAAATACTGAAAGCTGTCAGAAGTAAATCATATTATATCATGTAGCATCACATAATCATACTTATCCTATAATGCAGCAGCTTTTCAGCCACACTGCATTATTTTTTCACATGCCATTTTTCAATGTAATCCAGTTTCTACACTGATATGTTTCAGTACTGATCTTTGTTATTGTCATGTAGACCTGAGGCTAGATACAAACCTACTGTGCATGGCAATATTATATATATATATATATATATATATATATATATATATATATATATATATATATATATATATAAGTGCATCGTTGTTGTTTAAAGTTAGGTCTTGTTGACTGTTTTTTTTATGTCTGTATGGACAGCCACCTGCTCACTCCCAGGTCTCCAATTTACAAGATTCAAAGTCTGCATCAGTGCTTGTGAGTAACTGGCATCTCATCTTTAAACAATCTGAACTATCCCTTTAAACTACACTCTGACCAGATATTTGGTCTCATTAGTGTTTTTACATATATTGTACACATCAGAAAAATGCATCCCTGTGGACTGCAGAGACAGTTTGGATGCGGTTGTGGTTTACAGCCCACAGAAGCTGTACATCTCTTTACAATGAGACAGGATTTATATTTCCATCAGTCTGATGAGACAGCAGGCGGCTCAGACATACTGCCATCCATGAGGCATGAGACGTGACCCCATATAACAGGAAATATTAACACAGCCCACGTAGCGTGGTCAAAAAACTGATTGAAATTTCAAAAACCTCTCAAGAGAAACTCAAAGGGAGTGTGCCAGAGAGAAAGAGGACGCAGAGAGAGTTTTTCCTTCCTTCTCCTTTGCCTTTCTGTCTTTCTTTCTCCATATGGCAGCCATTTGTCTGGAGGAGGTCTGTCAGACATAAATAATAGGTTATGAAAAAAAAGGGAGGGGGACGCTAGCTTTCTTCCTGAGGGACGGGATCTCCAGAGGCCTGGTGTCCTTCATGGCGAAGCGGGGAAAAAGCAATGCAGAGGGAGAAAGAAAGAGATGGATTGAGGGAGAGATTGAGGGAGAAAGAGGGAGGGAACGTGAACTGCACGCAAGTAAAATGGTCAGTTCGTTGTCTGGAGAAACTAAGGAAACAACAGAGGCCTTCATCTGGATGGCTTCGGTGTTGGTGCAACTTTTGCTGCGAACTCAGTGACACTGCAAAAACAAGATGAAGTTTGATAAATTGACATCTGGAGGAGCGAAGAGAGACAATGAGACAGAGAGAGAGAGAGAGAGAGAGAGAGAGAGAGAGAGAGAAAGAGAGAGAGGTGGGGGATGTTTTGTGAAAGGGAGATGGAGTGCAAGGCAAAGAACATTAAGGCCTTCTCAAGTTTGTGTGCGCTGATTTTCATCTGAAACCAATTAGTTCCAAACCACGAAGACAACACCAAGCCTAGTTTTTAAAAACATCCTCTCTCTCTCTCTCTCTCTCTCTCTTCCCATATCCCCCTCCTCACTCTCTCTCTCCCTCTCTCTAACTCTCTCTGTCCATTCATGTGTCAGACTCTGCAGCTTTCTGCCTGGGTCTAGACTCTCCTGTGTGTGCATGCATTCAAGTGTGTGTGTGAGTGTTTGTGTGTGTGCATGTGTGTGTGTGTGTGTGCATGTGCACTTAAAGGCATCGTGATTAACATTCGCCCCAATTCGCTGAGGGACATGCATTCTAAGCCCTTCCTTCCTGCTCCGAGTGGAATTCTCATTAGCTGATAACTACTTTTCAAGAGACTGCTGCATTCCTCTGCTGGATACCAGGGGCCTTCCAGGACTGTGCACAGACACACAGATACGTGCACACACAAGTATAGTTACAGATACAAACATGGATTTGCAAACTGACAAGCACAGACACAAAAAACCGTGCAGCTTGTAAATCTGACTTTAACGTTCATTTAGCCGGAGTTGAAAAAGTTAAAGAGTTTTATGGCTGTAACGTGCAGTGAGAACCCTCATAACAAGAGCCATAATCTGAAAGTTTCCACAAACAAAGGCAGGTACATCTTTGTCATGTGTTTCTGCAGGACAAGAGAGCGCTTCCCTTATTAGGTTGCCGTCACAGTTTATGGTGTCTGTTAGCATTGAAGCTAAAGCGTCTCCAGCATCTTTCAGTCACTCTCTATGAGGTTGTCAAGCAGACCAGGTGGGAAGGGAGGAAAAGAGCAAGTGAAAGGTGAGTGTGTCTGGTTTGAAATGAGGGCATCCAGAGGAGAGACAGGGACACCTGGTGCTCAGTTTTCTCATCATCATCACACCTCATTTGGATTTATCTGATTTCAAAGTTTGGAAGGAGCTATAAAGGAGATCAACTACGTTCAGAGGGATCTGACATTAACAATGCCCATGGGGGCCATAAACCTGTTGATGTGGGATAAAGGGGTATGGTCATGTGTGTGGTGACATATTAGATGGGATGCATAGAGTCACGTTCAAGGAAGGAAATGGCAGAAAACTTTGCACTGAAGCTTGGCCACAGTGTAAATGTGCAAAAGGTGCTTGGTAAGAAATTAGTCAACAAATCACCATCTGTCTCATATTCTTGTGCTGCATATGTAAACTCACCTCCGTTGCCTCGCCATCTGCCCTTCTGCTTACAGTAATGCCTGTGTGGACCTTTTTCTTTTGTTTCATAGTGTACAGTTCCCCAACAATTCTTTGGATTTTTCTTGTGTTTAAAGCATCTGCCACATCAGCACTTTGAGGTTTTCATTTATTACATATAAAACAGAGGGACCTGGATAAAACCTGACAAAATATCTAAAATAATAGACAAAAAAAGTCCCACGGGAAAAGAGTCAAGGTGAACACTATAATAATAAGATTATATGCGACCCTCCAGCACAAAACCAGTCAGAAGTCTCACAGCAGTATTTCTAGCTATAGCCTCAAATACGTTATATGGGTCAAAATTATCTGATTTGTAATTTATGCATAAAATCCAAGTAAAATGTCTCCTGAACACTTCTAACTATGAGTTTTTGTGAAATTCCTACCATAAGTGCTTCAAATCGTGCCTTTTAGAAAGAACAACAACTGACTCTGTCAGTAATTAAGTCTAAAACAAATAAAAATCGGCTCAAAACACGGCTTTCCTTCGTGCTCGCATTAGGTATTTCCCCGCCATGTTTGGTACTGTTGGAAAGATCGGATTCCCTCTAGACAACCCTTAAATAGACACCTACATAATTATATATTTGAACCAATGGGAGGCCTCAGAACAAAGCCTGCTCGAGTAAACAAAATCCCTTGTTGCTAGGGCGATGTTGAAAAATGGCTTCTGATTGGTTGACGCAAGCATTTTTAATAAGCTTTCAGATAAATATAAAATCTTAATTTCTGAAATTTAACCCAAGTGACTGATTTTGTGCTGGAGGGTCACATATCAGTTTGTGTTCGGATGTCTACTGTTATAAAATATTTATTTAGACTCAGGAGCTTCAGTCATTTTACAATCCCCTTCCAAGCTTTCTATCCCTCCTTCTTTTTGAACATGAATGTAAACCATTTGATATATTTAGAAGAATAGTTCAGATTATTTGAGATGGGGTTTTGTGTTTTCCATATACAGTTATATTATCTCCATTTTGGAGAAGCAGACACGAGTTTGGAAGTGTTTTACTGCTCTAGACTGGACCTGCTGCAAAACCTGTCACATGTCCGCAGAAGTGTTGTAATGTTAAATGCATGCAGTCTCCAAGTTCAGCCAAGTTTGTGCTCAATCAGTCAGAAGACGTCAATATTTACAGCTATAGCTAAACTGTCTCCAAGCAATCGGCTTCTTTGGCTTATGCATCTTCTGCTCACATGCTAATGTTGCAAATGAATTACTACTGTCAATACAACTTTGTGGTTGCCACACAAATACCCTTAGATTTGGGAGGGTTAAATAATTATTAACAAATTCCCTGTCTCTTCCTATCATAGTGTCTAATGCTTTTGTAACAATGACTCCATACAGAAGGACCCAAGGTCAATTAAATGCATTTTTTTGAAAAACAGGGAAAAAGGCGATAGATCCGCAGCCGTTCAGTTGATCCATGGGTGGCGGTGGATTGAACCGGTAACTGGGGGCAAGGCAAAAACAGGTCACTGGTCTGGCAGAGTTCAGTACCTCAGAATCCCATACAATAAACACAATCTGAGAGACATTACTATCAGGCAGGTGAAGGTTGAACCAGGTGATCTATCCAACGATGAGGTCCAGCAGCGATGAGCCAGATTCAGGAGTCCAGGGTCCGGTAACAAGCCAAAGCCAAGAGGGAACGGATATCACAAGCGGAAAACAGTCACACACAGGAGATAACGCTTCTTTGGGTGAAAACTGAGGCAGACAAATTAGCATTGGACAACCACACACATGACACTTATAAAGGAAAGGGGACAGGTGGATTCAATCGCACTGATTGCACCGGTGACAGGAAGCAAAACTAGACAAGGTGCACACATACCCACATAACAAAATAAAAGCCCTGGACACCAACAACGACAGAAATAAATCAAAAACACACAAAAGACGGACAAAAAAGTCACATTACAAGATGACAAAATCCAGATTCATAAGAGCTTTGTTTCTTTTAGAGTTATTAGTTTATTTGTCACCCAATTAATGACCCACTTAACCACAATAATGCACTACGGTGTTTAATTACAATGATAATCTCCCATAATTTTACCAATTAATTCTAAATAAAATTAATTTGTTTTTTTAAGCCCCAGATGTTTTTAAGACCTATTGGTACCTCTGCTTGGGATGAGTCACCAGTTCATCGTAGGACTGACATATCGAGATGAGCAACCAGTCACTCTCACGTTCACAGCTATGGGAAATTTAGATTAACCAATTAACCATAGTTGGGGGAAGCTAGAGTACCCACACAAACATGGTGACAATATGCAAACAGAAAGCTGTGCAGTGTTATCCACTGCACCACTCACATTCAATTTATGAATTAACACAATTTGCACATTAATTCACTTCTGCACTGTGAAAATAATGCATTAGTGTTGTACTAGTGGAATTCTACATTTGATCAGTGTATAACCATTGGTCATAATGGAGAAGTATTCATGGATTCAATTCAAATTCATCATCACATTATACATTATGGAATATTTAACAGTATATGTTTCAGTTAAATGTTCCCAAAGCAGGATGGGTCGTCACTCAAGTGTCATACAACAAAGGAAATAGCATTTAAGTCAGAATTTTTTTTGTCTTATATTTTTTTCCTACATCATCCTGTTCTGGGTGCATAACCCCCCGTACAGTAGCTGAAGATAACGTATGCCTGTGATCCTGTTGTCTACCTGTAAGGCTGATGAAGACCATTAGCTCTGTAATAGGCTGGTACAGCCACCCACTTAGCTCTCATTCAGTCATTTGTCTGGCTCCTTCCCCTCTCCAGGAACACTTCCCCTCAGCCTGTAAAATGATCACCGGATGGCTACTTGATTTCCCTCTCTTTTTCTGTGTCTACTCTCCTTTCCTCCCCTTCCTCCCATCTCTTCTCCTTTTATTTTTACCTTCTCTACTCCTAGCTAGTTCACTCCTTCTCCTAAATTTTCCTCCTAATATGTATCCTTAATTCTCTGGATTTTCTGCCTTATTTTATTCCCATCATTTGACCTTTCTGTTATGCTTTTCCTTTCAAAAATGGATGCTGTTCCCCAGGGAGTGGCCAGCAAACAGACGAGGAAGTATCTTGTAGCTCTGGTGCTCAAGGACTGATGCTCCTGGAGGAGAGGGCTTTTAATCTATGGATGCATTCAGGTTATAAATATGACAGAAGTGGACCTCATATGATTTCCTCATCTCAATAGAAATCCATCCATCGCATATAAAAATGAATTTCAAAAAAGGTCTATTTTTTGTGTGGGAGCCCGTTGTGATTTTTTTTTCAACAGTCACACACTGCTGTTTAGAGAAGGACGTGCAGTGACAGTCACTGTGAGGGTCTACTTGTCTCACATATTCATATAACGCTTTATCCACATTTAACCCTGGGCCAGTGCTGTAGGTAGGCACTATGTTTCTGCAACAGGGATACAAATGTATCTGGATCATTTATTTAGTTCTGTGAAAGCACTGACGACAGGATGCTGTAAAAGGACATTTGCAAAATAGCATCTGGAGAAAAGTTGCTTTAGTGTGTACATTGAGACTCAATATTGCATTAAAATAAGTAAAATCCTCCAAAGGAAAATGGTTACTGCAGGTCACATGTTGTTTTTTTCTCATAGCAAGCAACTTTGAATGTGACAAAGGGGTGTTTTTAGTGTTTAAGCAACTATCCATTCATCTTTGGTTGTGTATCACAGTGTAACCTCAGTCTATTCATTGTGTAATGCTTTTTTATTTGTTTGGATTTTTTTTAAAAGGAAAAAAAAAATCATTGAGATTAAAAATAATTAAAAAGATTTTTAAAAAAAAATTAATTTGTAAGTGTCCTGGCCAAGACAGCAGAAGTTGCAGACAATACACATTCTACATCCACACTCCAAATATACATAGACACAAAATAAAAGTCATTTCTAAAATCATACATACACCTAAATCACTAAACTAAGAACATCCTCATAAAACACCTTTAATTATCTGCAGGGTACTAAAACCACCTGAAAGCAGATTCTCATACCATCAATTAAATTAGACCAAATTACGGATCATTTTCCCAGTCAGTTAGACAGACTTTGGATGCATTTATAGAGACAAGCTACTCCTCTTGTAAGTTGTTTGAGGCAGAAATTTTTAAAGCTCCCCTTCCCAGTTCTGTTTTTGGCCTAGGGGTCACACATACAATACATCATGTAAACATTACACCTTGGTTGCGCAATGAGAAGTGTTCCTTTTACAAAGCGTTCCAGAATCATGATTCCACCTTTTATCACAGCTCTGTTACTGCCTCCAGAAGGGTGACAGGGTGGGAGAGGGAGGACCAAGTGACTGGTCTGGAATCTGTCGTTCTAGAATAAAGGTGAAATATTCCTGGAACTGATATGCTTGATTAGGGTCAGGGTCAGGGTTAGGGTTAGGGTTAGGAGTGCCCAGGGGCGGAGCTTGAGGGCAGGTAAACCAGTCAGTTGGTTGGAGCAATATGGGCCCTGGGTTCAACAACAATAACAATGAGTAATTAAGCAATTACTTTGATAGCAAATCAAGGCTATACGCACTAATACTGAAATCAGTGATTATAATTATTTGTACATTTGTAAATAGTGTGTGACTGAGATGCCTGTCTTGAATGTGACACGTTTTATGACTGACTGAGTGTTCATAATGTATTCTCCATGCATGTATTTTATTGGCTTAAATGCTATTTTTAATATTAGTGGAGCAGATAATGAAAAAATCCTTAATTTTTTCATACAAGCATCACATTCGGTTCATATACTCTTCAAACTGCACTCTTTTCAAAAATAACACCGGTCATGCAAAATTCCAATATGTCCACTCAAAAATGTGTGTAACTGGAAATGCATTGATTTTCAGCCCCATAAATGGATTGGAGTTGAATTTAAAGTTGGGTCTTCTGGATCTTTTGGTACCAAATACATCTCTGTATCAAATATGGTTCTACAGATACAACATGTTGATACTTGCACAGACTCAGAGCGAAAAATGTGTAACATCCGTTGTTAATTGAATATGGTTACTGTATGCGAAAATGTTATTTTCATAAGCTGTTATTTCCAGTTGGGTTATGACATCAAATTCCATGATGGAATTTCATCGAAACTTATTCATTTAACAACAATCAATGGTACACATTTCTAGCTTTCCTGAGTCTGTACGAGTGTCAACATGCTGTACCTGAAGAACTATAATAGATACACACATGTACTTGGTACCAAAATATCCACAAAACCCAAATTTATATTCAACCGACAGACAGAAGCAGAATACAAAAACCATGGGACAAACAGGGTCAAAGCCAGGAAGTCAAGACAAGATAAACTGCTCATAAGTTTTCACCAGAGGACAAATAATGAATTCACACCCTACTGTGAGAAACGAGTGGTATTTATAGGGGAAGTAACAGGTGACATGAATAAGTGAACTGATTACAGGGGCGGAGACAACACTAGTGACAGGAAGCAAAGTAGGAAAGCGTAAACATGAACCCACAAAACAAAATAAAAGACCTAGGACTCCAACAATGACCAAAAAACACAGGATGACATACAGAAAATAAGACAAAAAATATGTGGTGTATGTGTGTGACGTGCACATGCTCGGACACGGCTCGTTACCATGAATGTGTGAGTGGTGCAAGTCGTCCCTGGCAACCGTATCCCTGGCCTTGCACTGACGTTAGGCCTAACAAGACACAAGAGTCTAGGCTCTTAACACCTTCATTATCTGCAAGGGCCAATGTTAATTTTGAATGCTGTATACCTCAAAAACCTCAAGACTGTTAAGTATTACACTGTTTTATAATATATTTTCTACATGTTTTGCAGTTTAGTGAAGATTTCTATCTTATTTAATTCATTATTCATTTCACATCTTAATAAAAAAATATAAATAAATCAGACTAATCTCTAGTTACTTAATTTTTCAGCACAGATGCATTCAAATTGACAGTTTAAAAACAATATTTAAAAAAAAATCACAACAATAATCGAGGTCTGATGATATAAGAAAATTAATTGTGATTTTTTTTTTTTGCCAAATCGCCTAGCTCTATGTCAAATATAAGTGTGTGCTCATCCTCTGCAGCTGTCCCATGCCTGGTGCCTCTGTGGTTGCGTGATCAGACAGGCTCAGGGGCCCCAGATGCACTGGCTGACTCCTCTTCTTTTCAATGGGGTCTTCCGCTGTCACATTCAGAGCCGTAGCCCTGAATTCCCGTACACAGTCTTACACACACATACACGCTAGCTGCCCATCCACCCACACACACACACACACACACACACACACACACTGGTAGCCTTTGGGAGGGGGTAAAGGCTGGAGCCATGGGGACGGAGAAGAGGTGGGGAGGTGTGTGTTGGGGGGCACATGGGGATAGCCCCAACCGGAGGCACGCTTCTAGACTTGTGGATGAGGCAGAAAAGCCATTATGGATTGTTATGGTTGGCTGATCGCTCTCTTTCAGCTGCTGAGCTGCACACAAAAGCGGCAGGCAGAAGCTAAAATAATGGATCTCTCTTCCACATACCCCCTCCGGAGTGCGTCTGACTTTATGTGGTTCACAAATGGATGTTGGCCGATGGAGGGTTGTGTGCACGCGTGTGTTTGCATGAGATTTTTTGAGTGTGTGAATGAAAGTGGAAACGCAGATGGTCATTCATGAATGTTTAAATGTTAAATATTACACTGTCATTGACAAAAACGGTCACAGGAGCGGATGTGTTAAAGGTGCTTTTAGATCATGCTTAATTCAAAAACAAACCCCCCCCCCCAAAAAAAAATCCATATGTAGTAAGTAAGAAGTATAAATATATTCATGTTGACAATCATGAAAAAAACATCACTTTTCCAGTGTTAGATCTACATAACCTGCTCTTTTAAGCCGTCCTGTGGTACTGTCTGTGCAGGGACTATTCAGCAGTGAGTCACAAGGAGAAAGGTAGATCAATCATGACTGAGCTTTTTGTGGAAAAAAAAAAAAAAAATCAATGCGCTACAAACAAATTCAGGTCATAGGAAAGTGTCTGTAGTATTTTTGAGAATAAAACCTACAAAATATGTTACATTGTGAACTACAGCTACAAATACGCTAATTTTTCTCTTATTTAATGGGAACACAGCTCTGTGACATTGGCACACGTTATGTCATTCAGCTTCGGTGACAGTGAGGGGAGTTGCAGCCATCCATTAATCTATAAATAGACCTGAGGCCATTTATAGACCAATGCCACATGATGCCAGAGCACTGCTTTTTACTAAGTAGATGACACATCTCAGTCAATATGAGACCTGGAGAATAACATGACTCAATGCCAGTTGCATATCTGTGTGATTATAACACTGTTTAATTGTAGAAAGTTGTTGTTACACATGTTTTTTTTCATACTTGTTCCTGTTCTTTGTATATTTTCTGTAAATATTCTGACATCCTTGTCTGTCAATAATGATCGTTTTAATAAAACTACAGGATCTTGGTCATGACATCATAATCCTAATGTTGTTCTGAGAAGAAAATGTCTTTAATTATATCCTCTGACATGTACCATTATACTAATACTAGTGACTCCCAGATATAATACAAAGAAAACTGGGGACGCAGCCTTTGTTAACGTAACACCAAAGTTATAGAATATAATTCCAAAAGGCATCGGGGAAGCCAGTTCACTGAGTATATTTAAAACCAAATTAAAAACATTTTTTATTTTCATCAGCCTTTGAAGGGAGATAAAAATGGGGTCAGAATTCTGTGAATCCTGTCGAATTTTTTGGATGATATCACTCGAGCCCTACAGTGTTGAAGCATTTTCACTGCTACCAAATTATTACTGTCAATATTGACCCAAGCTTTGAATCTGTTATAATGGAAATGAGACACAATAGTTAAAGTGTTTTGTATGGGGTACCTTTAGTGTATAGATGAGACTATTTTGTGCTTGAGGCTGTTCCACAGTGGTTCAGGCTGCTTCGTAGTCACTTTGATAAGAAAGAATAACAGTTATTTCCTTGTATTGTGTGTGATCCAAACATACACTCAAACACAATTTACTTTAGGTGATGAATTTTCCAGTGAACTTGTGTTTTTACTGTCCTTTTCCACCCAAGTGACGTTAGCAAAAGATATTTTTAAGCTTCCAGTGTTTTGTCAGCTGAGGGTTAAATATAGATTTGGATTTCACCACAGTTGAGGCTTTTTGGAACTCCATATTTGATATTTGATCTCAGCTCTGAAAATAAATGGATCTAAATGTCCACCTCACTCTTTGAATTTTTACCATAACACTTTATACTCTTTACCTCTGAATGGCCTTATATGGTCTTTAAGTATTAACCCAGTGCTACTTTTTTCCCATATTACATTTTCCTCTCTGTCTCTATCACAATTTATTAGAATATTATCTTATTTATTTAACAATTCTTTCCAATAAAAATCAGGCATTTTCATGAATTCAATTTACTGATCATGTAAATATTCATAAAACCTCTGATTAAAGTTGAGGGTTTTTATATGAGAAACTAAGAAAACTGAACAAAAAGTGATTTTTTTCAGCTTATATATTAATAAGTAAACATAGAAAAAGCATTTCCATCCACTGTCATTGATCTAACTCCATGGGTTTCACTCCTGAATCAATGTTGTAGAAGATGACAGTGTTTCCACATTCAATACAGAACCTTTGAATGACTAAATAGGTCATATCTGGTGATGATGAAAAGATTACAAACTGCATTTTATACCTATTATTTACATGTATTGATAGGATTCATCGCACAACAGTTATTAAACAGTTTAGTTTTTGGTTTCTGATGGAAGTTTGGGTCTTTATAGGTCAATATACCGAAGTAAATTCTTGTATTTTAAAAATATTTCCCAATATTTCAACTTTTTTGAAGAATGCTAATTGTTGATCAAGGCAAAGGGGAAGTTGTAATGATCTGTCTTTTGAGGATTTAGACATATGTAAGTCAGCTGAAATGTGATGCTTTGTTTTCAGAAGCCAAGCTATGTAATGACATGTCATACTATGTTGTGGCAACTGATACTGCATCTACAATGGAAGAATGTGATGATATACTGCATCTTAACTTTACTCAAAACCCTCTGAGGCTCTTCATCATTTTCATTTTGGCTGTATATACCTAGTCGTCACCTGATAGGACCAAAGCCACAGTGTGGGAAAATTCTTAAAATAGTTGCAAAGTGAACGGGCCAAGAACAGCTGACCAGCTGAGGTGTGTCACAAACATACATATGCTACATGGCAATATGAATATCACAATATCACAATTACAAAGTTTATTTGTAAACAGTTTCATAGTCTTTGACTGGGGTACATTTGTTCATTTCAGTAATTTACACAACTTTCACATATTTAATCTTGCCCAAATTATTGTATTCACAATGTGTGTCTGTCTGTCCATCTGTGTGTGTGTGTCTCTGTGTCTCTGTGTGTCTGTGTGTCTGTGTGTGTGTGTGTGTGTGTGTGTGTGTGTGTCCGCAAAGACATATCATGCTATCACTCAATACTTGAGATATCACCATGACATTACATGGGCATATACATATAGCTAATGCACATTGGATGCAATGATCCATTTGAGTAAAGGTCAAAGGTCACATTAACTAAAAGGTCAAAATCACATGATCAGTTGTAGCCCAAGAACGGAGGGTCACAGAACTTTCAGATTGGTACCAAACGATGCAGAATGAAGATTTCTACAATTCCCATTATTGGTATTATTAGCTACGACCAATAGTGTTTGAGATCTCTGGAGGTCAAAGGTGACATGTTGCAAAATTAACTTCTGTAACACTGTTTGCGTGTGTCAAGCATAGACATATCAGGCTATAACTTAATCAATACTGGATATATTAACATAATACTGCTCAGGGACTTGTTGATAAAGTCATAAAGCCATGGTGAAGTATTATGGGTTGTCATCATGTGGATTAATGTACCAATATATTTACTGTCAACTTCCACATCTGTATTGTACAGTATAAACCAGCAAGTAATTAAGACAACTGTCTGACCAATCAGTGTCTGCAGGGTTTATACATTACCTTTTACTATCGCTTGGAACCTGTGCGCCACTCCGCTATGACCAATCAGGATGCAGGACACAATGTGTGTTTATACCCTGTACAAAAAAAATGCTACAACAGTGAAGAACCAAAACAATGAAAAAGAACCAAAATGGTAAAATGATGCCTAGTTCCCTTTGAAAGTAAAGTAAGCAAATGAATATCACTTTATTGTCATTGTAAATACAGGGAAATTCCATTTAACAGCATCTCATCAGCACCATATAAAAAAAATATCTAAAAGACAATATAAAAAGAGAGCAGAGGTAAAAAATAAATAAATTAAAAAAATAAATAAATAAATATATATATATATATATATATATATATACTATATATATATATATATATATATATATATATATATATATATATATATATATATATATACTGTATATATATATATATATATATATATATATATACTGTATATATATATATATATATATATATATATACTGTATATATATATATATATATATATATATATACTGTATATATATATATATACACACACACACCATGGTTAAATAAAAAAAAGTCCAGTTCTATACTTAAAAAGTGCTAATGTAGTGCCAATGTACATTAAAATACATGAAAAGGAAGTTTTATCATTTTTACCACCTGTGGTAAAAGCTGTGCAGTAGTCTATGTGTTCATGCCCCCAGTGCCCTGTATGTCCTTCCAGAGGGTTCAGGGTGTGTAGGGTCTTTATAGATGGAGCTGGCTTTCCTGTGAAGCCTACCAGCATAGATGAATAAAAATAAAGATAAGATAAAAAAAAAATAAAAAATACAACATGCATCTTCTTTAAGGTCTCCTGTCAGAGCCCAGTATTTATACCAGTCTCATCAGCAGCAGAATATCATGTTGTCTTTGAACCTGCTGTCACTAACCTGTTTTTGTACCTGTAACATGATCCTTTTCCTGTTTCCCCTAATGTAAGCCTTCAGAGTGATTATCGACAACTTCTATTAACGACTAACTTTGTCTCAAAGACATTTGTAGTCTAAAGAAATAACACCATGTCATGTGATAACAGGAGACTGCATTGTTAAAGGAGTAGATTAAGTTGTATTTGAGATTTCCCTCAGTCTGTTTTGAGTAACATTTCGCATCCAGGAAGTGAGCACTGGATCCTAGCGTACTGTCAGTCCTGATAATGACTGATTCTTGGTCATGTGTGAGTAATAAAACCCAGCACACTGTTTATTTCCTCAACCTGACCTCTTTTCAGTGTGCACATAACTAGGATTATTACAGACTGCAGTGGTTGTTTTCAGAGGTCCTTGTTTTTAACACATGCCATATAAAGTCATCCTCATGCATGCGTGTATGTGTGTGTGTGTGTGTGTGGGGGGGGGTTAATACTGCAATTGTGTCCATTCATTGCATTTTGCGCTGATGTCACTATCTCTTTTGACAAATTATCAAGTATTTTTGTCCCTCTGTCTGTGTGTTTCATTCCTCTTACTCTAGTCTTTTCTGATTGGACTCCATTCTGTCATCTCTTCCTCTCCTCCTCCTCCTCTCTCTCCCTCCCTTACTTTCTGAACCCCCCCCCACCCCCCGCTCCACTCCCCCCACCCTCCAGTCTTCCCATGGGCCCACAGGAGATGATAAGGTGATGTCATACCTCCGCTTCCTGGGGATGTGAGTAACTGTACACTGTGTGCCTTGGGCCATGGCAGGGATTATGTGTGTGTGTGTGTGTGTGTGTGTGTGTATGTGTGTGTGAATGTAGCAATGTTTGTGTTTCTGAATGAGAGAGACAAATGGAGAGAGAACGATGAGGAGAGAAGGAGGCATTAAAATGACTGTAAAAGCTTCTTGGACCAAAATCACTTGAAACATTTGTCAATGTAGTCTTTCCCTTGTAATGACACACAGAGTTAGCTATGTGCAGGAGGACATAATAATGATAACATAATTCAGCATCCATTCATCATATCCTACCATTTATATCCATAGTGGAATGTAAAACAGAACTAAGAGGAAAAATATTGCACTAATGTTTATAATAATAATAATATATTTTATTTGTATAGCGCTTTTCATGGCACTCAAACACGTTTTACATCAGGGGTCTCAAACTCATTTTCTTCAGGGGCAACATTCAGCCTGATTTGATCTCCAAAGGGCCGGACCAGTAAAATGAAAACATAATAACCTATAAATAATGACAACTACACATTATTGTCATTGTTGTACTGCAAAAAAACCCAAGACAAAATATTAAATTCTGAATATAGTTTAATAAATTATCCAAACACAAAACAAGTTACATTTCATAAGGAAAATAAGAGTAATTTTTAACAAATTCCTGCCTCAATATATCATTAGTCTGTGTGTTTTATTATGGATCAGTTCTACAAAGACACTAAACTCTTAGTAACAGAAGCAGAAAATGGTTCAAATTATGTCAAATTTTCTTTAGACATTTCAAGTTGTTCACATTTGTTCAGGTTATTCACATTTTATTGTGACAGGATAGTTTGTAAATGTAAGTATTTTCATAATTTAATATTATTTTAGCAGTCAAACAATGACAAAAATTTGAAGTTGTCGTCATTTATAGGCAAAAAATAAAAAACTGAGAAGAAAATATGGAGTCATTTAATCGGTTATTATGCTCTTCATCCCACGGGCCGCACTGGAACCATTGGCGGGCCGCATTTTGGCCCCTGTTTGAGACCCCTGCTTTACATGAAGTAAAAAAAAATAGAACAATAACAGTCCGACTACAATAAAAAAAGAGCTTCTTGTGTGAAGTAAAGAGTCCTTAAACACCCATTGAACTCATAAAGACCTGATTCTACCTTTGTGTCAGTTTCCAAATGAATCTTTCTCAATGTTTAACCTTTCTTAACCCACATATAGACCGGAAGTAGTCGCTCAAAAATATTAATCAAATCCCAAATGTCACATGACCTAATGTAGTTTGACAAAACAGATTCTCACACATCAGGAGATTTCAGATAAAATATCTACAGCATTCATCCATCCATCCATCCATCCATCCATCCATCCATCCATCCATCCATCCATCCATCCATCCATCCATCCATCCATCCATCCATCCATCCATCCATCCATCCATCCATCCATCCATCCATCCATCCATCCATCCATCCATCCATACATACATACATACATACATACATACATACATACATACATTCATTCATTCCAATTGGCCAGTGTAGTAGTCTGTAGATCTACATTTTTTTTTACCACACCCCCTGAAAGGGGAGAGGGGGGTATTGTTTTTAATTACCTCCACGAAGGAACTTATGTTTTACCTCACATTTGTTTGTTTGTTGTTTGTTGTTTGACGCTAGCTTGACTAAATTGAGACGAAGCGAGTCACAGGCTATTTTTTAGCCACCCTGCAGCGAACATGGATCGATTTTTGTGTCCGCCAAGTTCCTTAAGAAGTGGTGAAGGAAATGAAAATGAAAATGACAATGACAAAAACAAACGCCCTAACCCTAAAAAGAGAAAGTACATTGATAGTTATATTGAGTTTGACAAGCCCATCCCTCTCATTAAGTCTCTGTCTGTCTGTCTGTCACACACACACACGGTTTTGTGTGTCTTTTGTTCCGTTTATTATTTTAAAATTATTTAAATTTTTTGTTTCTGAAGTGCTCATTTATATTATAATACCTGAAAATGTGGCTGGTTTGCACAAAAGCACTATTAAAAAAGGTTATCATTGTTTCATAATAATCATTGTTGAAGTGGTTTTTTATCATTTTCAGTATCGCCAGGATGAGGGGGGACATGGAAAAATTTCACCCCTCCAAGGGGGACCTGGGCCAAAAAAGTTTGAGAACCCCTGCCCTAGGGAGTAATTTGCACCACCAACACTGGGTTAGAAAAGTAAATCAGTGATATATATATAAAGGTACTTTTAGGAAACAGAGTTGACATTTGTAAAGTGGAAGCACATTTCTCATGTGCTCTCCAGCGTTAATGAATGTACGCTGAACAGCTGTAGTTCAGGTGATGGAGTAGGTCAGCTATTAGTCACAAGGCTGATAGTGTGTTGGAGCAAATCCCTGAACCCCAAATTTATTACTGCTTGCACGTAAGGAGAGAAATGTGTAAGCTGCACCAAAACATCTGCTTACCACCAAAGTCTGCTTCATCCTTTTCATCTTAAAACACCTGAGAATCAGATTGTGCAGACACTAGTAAGGACTACAATACTTAACCCATAAAGACCCAAACATCTATCAGTGACCAAAATCTGATATGTTTCATATCTTATTGATCAATACATATAAATAACTGATCTAAAATGCAGCTTGTCATTAGATATGATCCATTGGAACGTTCAGAGTAATTAAGTAATTACCATGGAAACAACCAGAGGTAGGAAGTAAAAGTACTTGAATGTGGATTTTTTAGGTATCTGTACTTTCTGTATTTATTTTTCTGGCAACTTTTTACTTTTACTCCCTACAGTTTTTACATAAATATCTGAACTTTATACTCTTTACATTCTCAGAAAAGACTCAGTTCTTTTTCAAATTAAACAGATGTGACAGTAATAAAAAATTTTAAAAAAAAGTTGTTTCAGAGGAAAAATCAGTGGAGAGAAACTGTGACGTTATATGTTATAGTTCTCAGACTCACAATTTAGACTTTTTAATCTCATACTTTAAACTTTTTATCTCACAATTTAGACTTTTTATCTTATAATTTTGACTTTTTCTCTTAAAATTATGAGTTTTTATCTCATATTTATAACTTATTATTTTATCTCAATTGTCACTTTTCTTCCCCCATTTTTCCTAAATTTCTTGCCCATATCTACAGAACTAAGTACTGTGACTCCAGCAAACACATTATCTCCACAGTAATATTTATTTTAGATACTTTTGAAACTTTTCTGATTTTATTTTTTGAAGTATTATTGAATTCACGACCAAAAAAGCAGTTTTACTTTTCACACTTCTACTTAAGTACAGAATGTGAGTACTTTAACCACGTCTGGAAACAACACTGATTCACCAGTAAAACCCATGGAGTTTGATCAATAACACTGTATGGGCACACAAATCTTTGATGAAAAAGTAATTTTTTGTTTTCTCTGTTTTAATATGGAGTTATACTTTGAATTTATTGGGTTTCCATGAGCATCTAAATTAAATATAGGAAATTAAATATCAGAAAATGAATGATTTTTTGTGAAAAATGTAAAAAAAAACAGAGAACAATATTATATGATTATTATGATAAATCACAAAAAAAACGGTTAAATAGAGAGAAAAATTCATTTGGGAATTGTCATAAAATTAGCACTGGGTCTTTATGGGTTTGTTTTGATGCTTCAGATTAACATTAAATGTTTCAAACTGACTAGACTCACCTTGTTTGAGTTACTGCAGTTTCCTAATATTATTACATTTTAATCCAATTTTATATCATTCTGACACAAATTAAAAGTAGAAAACATTATGTGACTTGTGTTTTTGATCTGGATGCCAGATGATAAGAAATCAACCTAGAAATACACTGTGTGCTTTGGAAACAGTGTGGTTGGACAATTTAAACCAGAACAATGGTTGTTAAAGTTATTGTGCTCAGCTGTTACACTTAAATATGACTCAGAATTGAAATGTTTGTATCAGATATTCCTTTGAATAGTATATACCAACGAGCGAGCGGTCACTTCTGAGCTATGCAGGTATGTCATTTTCTTCTGAAACACAACTCAGACCAGTTGAGCTGGTGTTGTTGGACAGCTGACTAACTCTTATGTTACAGTAAGACATGCACTATTTTGAGCAGGAGGTTCTGGGCATTGATCCCTATGAGAGTTGCTTGTATGTGGCATGAGCCGTGGGCAGGATCACTTGACAGCAGCACAGAGCTGTAAAACAATATAAAAAAGTGTGCTTGAAGCAGTTGCCTTATAAATCAAACATAAAACTGTGCTGGCGCTGCAGTCCATCTGGGCCCAGCAGCAGCACTTTGAACTGAGGTCACGTGGAGCTGCCGCTTAAAACAAGAGCAGCGCAGCGTTCGGCTTCAGTGGTGCACTTAAAAGGACATGTTTTTTTTAAGGTGGAACCATCTTTGTATATGTTCAGTGTATGAAACCATTTAGACGATAAAGTTTAGTAAATTGCTTTTTTTTTTTTTTTTTTTTTTTTTTTTTAATGCTTTTACATTTTTTATTGGACATGTTCCACTGCAGTGAATCAGACCTACTATAGTTATTAATAAATACAACATTTTTTAATCTTGCCCAACATTGGTTGGGAGAGATTATTATAATCACAAGGGGTGGGAGAAAAAATCGATTCACATATGTATCGGGATTTTTTGTTTTATGATTTTTAAATAGATTTTTTTTTGTTAAATAGTTTTCCCATATTTAAATAATTCATTTTAAGGTGGAACAAAATTACTGACTGTCATAGAATACACAGAAATCACCTCACAGAAGGCACACAGATTACAGCTAGCTTATTATCGTATTAGCTTCAACAACCCACCAGCATTAAACAGCATTAACTTTGATGCAGAGAAAAAATACACTATGCTTATATCTATTCCAACTGTATTGTGTTAAGCACTCCCAACTATAAATCCAAGTGAAAACAAACAAAGGTGTTGTAAGACCTGTTTGGTGATAGATATAGGTTTAATTTCCCACTGGTCTCCATTCTCCATCCTTGTTCTTCACCTGTTGTGATCAGGAGACAATGGGCCTCTTCAAAAGGTCAGTGTGCTTTAGAAATTTCTTTTAGAGCGCAAGCAAACAATTATAGCTACTCCTCTGGTCTGGGTACATAAAAACGGAAGCTGTCTAAAAACAGAAACGAAGGGAAGTGTGTGCATGTGTGTGTGTGTGGGGGGGGGGGGGGGGGGTAAAATAAAAAGAGGTGGTGACCAAGACAGAAAGAAAGAGAGAGGAAGCCACAATATCCTGCAATGAAATGGTCACAGCCACAGCCAAACAGTATGAGATATCTGGGATGTGTGGAATGTGAGGTATTTGCCATAAATAGGCCTCAACCATTTGTTTAAAGATCTTTTTTTCCTTCTCAGTTAGACAAGTTTTTTTTTTTTTCTTTTTATGTTCTGAATGACAGGAAAGGGAAGAGGAAAAGATAAGGAGTTAAACTTGGACATTTTTTTTTCCCAGAGAGGAGACTGGGCAGCAGCAGAGAAGAGTGGGTGTAATGGCTTTGCTTACGCATTTACTTCCCAGAATAGGAATTATTCCATGACAACTTCCAGGGAAATCAAAAGAGGACAATGTAATGCCTTTTACATGGTGACACAAGTGCAACCAAGTCATTATTACTACTTTTTATATTCCATGAAGAGCAGAGGTGGGAAGTAACTAAGTATAATTACTTAGAACTTAGTACTTAAAGGGATAGTTCACTATTTTTCACATGAATTTGTATGGGATCAGCGTCTTTACTCTGGTGCACCCACAGTGACTTTTACACCTGACAGTGTCCTGTGAGTCGAGTTCTGGTCCGGTTTTGGTCAAAGCGAAAGTAGTCCCGGCAGGTTTTTTCCTGGGGTCAACAAAATACAATGTGTTTCTTCTCAAAACAATAAGTGATCGAATGAGTGATTTATTTGCGAAACAAAACTGTCACGGAACAAAAACTCACATCTTGTAATTGCTTGGAGCTACTTTCTCTCAATAGTGATTAATGCGCTAGCGCTGTCACTGCTAACAGCTGCGCGCCTGCACGTAGCAGCCGCTAACACTGCCGAACAACTGATGACAGTAGTTTGGTAAGGCTAAAATAAAACTCATTCGAACACTTATTGTTTTGAGAAGAAACACATTGTATTTTGTTGACCCCAGGAAAAAACCTGCCGGGACTACTTTCATTTTGACCAAAACCGGACAACCACTGTGGGTGCACCAGAGTAAAGATGCTGATCCCATAGAAATTAATGTGAAAAATAGTGAACTATATCTTTTAGTATAGATTTTTAGGTGTCTGTACTTTAGCTATACATTTTTCTGGCATTTTTTTTTTTTACTTTTACTCCCTATATTTTTGCATAAATATCTGTACTTTCTAATTATTTATATAATTTTTTTCCATTGCGGTAAATAGAGAATATATTTCGATGTGATCCAGAATCCAGGATATTTTCTGGATCACCACTAAAATGTAAACGTTTGTTCCTTGTGACACTCCCAACACATCCTGAAAATGTTAACAAAATCCCTTCAGAACTTATTGCATAATCCTGCTGTTTGACAGACAGACAGACAGACAAACAAAGAGGTGATCATCAGATTTATGACTTCTTTTCTGGTTCATCTTATCACAACATGTACAATTTATCCAATTTTACTTCTGAAACAGACAGTTTCCAAAAGTGTGTATACCAGTGAAATTCAGTTTTGCGTCAGGGTTTAGAAAATTGTCATCTGTTGTTTATCAGATGGCAAGATATTTGTCACTGACACTGAATGATTGATTAAATTATTTATAAAGATCAGACATGCAAAACTATAGAAGAATAAAGAAAATAGATTGGATAAAATGTAATTTTTTGGGTGAACTTTTCAACCCACCAAGAAAAATAACCACAACCAGGTTCCCCCTCTATGTCCCATAGATATCCAGATGTTTCCTTATTTTAACGATGACAAAAACAGATAATGTTTACTGTTGACATCATCATTTACTTCATAACCTGGAAAATCTTTCGCTGTATTTTTGGTATCAATTCATTTTTTTTTCATGTTTCTCTTAAACAGATGTGAGTAATCGTGTAATAGTTGAACTTTACTTCCTTTCTATTGTTCTGAATGTCACCAGACAGTCAAAAAACGTCACAGATACTGTGGAAGATGTCCTAAAACAGGCTGGGTTGAGTAAAGGGAACAGCCTTTCAGTTTCCTGTAGAACAGTGAGTCATTTGGAGCTTTAGCTGACACGAGAAACGGCTGAATATTTGCAATAGACAGTTATCTTTAAAGTCATCTTTCTCTCGTAAGTGTAAATGCCTCGGATGTGAACGGTTAAAATAACCATGATACTATATGGACAAAAGTATTGAATTATTTTGAATTCATGTATTTCTTTTCTAATCGGTGTGGGATACAAAACAATAATGACAAATATCACAATTTAATTTTATATTGTGATTTCAAATATCTAATTTGGTAAGGTTTTATTAATTAACTAAAAGATCAAAATCACATTATTGGTTATAACTTAACAATGGAGAGTCACAGAACTTTCACATCTGTACCAAACGATGCAGAATGAATATTTATACAATTCTCATAATTGGTGTCATCACCTATTTTGAGATCTCTAGAGGTCAAAGGTGACATGTCGCAAAATTAACTTCTGTAACAGTGTTTGTGTGTCAAGCATATACATATCACGCTATAACTTAATCAATACTGGATTTTATTATCATAATATTGCACACACTGATGCATATATATACATATAAGAAAATTATCAATATTACAAAAGGTCAAAGTTCAAGGTTTGCATTTAGCAGAAAGTTCCAAATCATATTATTGGCTCTAATTCAAGAACAGCTTGTCATAGAAATTTGAGATTGGCACAAAATAGGGACGAGATTAGGCATTCTCTGAATTCTATTTTATTTTCCATTAGTATTAAAGTAAATTCTTCACAGCGGAAGGTATTACTCTACTGACTAATAAAACCCCACTCTGCTTTTCCAAATACCTTCCAGTTGGGTCCCAGTATTACTCTGGATGACCTTCTGTGGATACGAGTTCATCATGTCTATCATGGATAAAACATGTGAGGAGACAACATCCATACATTCACACTCTAACTACACCAAAGAGTTCAAGCTACATGGGCATCTTTTGGCTCATTGTTTTGTTTTGCTTTGTTTCGTCAAAACAGTGCGCCGATTCTCATCTCACATGCGCTCAAGCAGATCACATCCCACCGTGAAATGGCAGAGAGATGCCCCAAATGAATGCCAGGTGAGGAAAGACCAAACATCTGTCAACATCTAAAGAGCCAAATGTTTCTGTGAAGACTCAATGAATACCACTGTAACGCTCTCACTTTGTTGTACAGAGACTGTTATCCTATTTTGGCTTCGCATTGGGTCAAACTACTCCATCTGTGATCAGTTGGTTTGTTTTTTTTTTAATTGAAAGAGGTTGGTTGGTTGACACTAGGGATTTGACTTTTGGTCCAAAACACGATTTGAAATTTACTAGAGAGTATTCAAATACTATTAAAAAATTGAAGGTGTTTCCACGCCCCCCCCCCCCCCCCGCTGATGTGCACCCCTGCCCCTAAACACACACGCGATGACAGAAAGGGTAAAAGAGGTAACCAAACATTTACTGAACATTATAAATCACACAACAAGATGTTGATCTTCCCTGAGTGATTCATCTCATCTTCTGCATGAAACAATTAAGGCTTTTAATGTTGAATTCACAATAACCGCAGCCAACTATATTTAATTTAACTGTCTCTGCAGAACTGGGTGAAACAGCTGATTTCAGCTACAAAGTCAAACAAATTTAAATGGTAACCTAAAAAAAGTTTGCTTAAGGACCGCTACCTGGACTCAAAATAAGTAATAAAAATTAGAGGTGCTCTATTGGATAGGAGAGAGCATCATAAAACAAAGAAAAATTCCAAGGCACTCTCTTAAAAGTGAAAGATAAAAAGCCTTTATTAAACTGGCTTGGTTAACAAAACCTATAAAATCATATAAAAACATATAAAAGACCCCAACGCATTTCGGCACAAATGGCCTTCATCAGGGAGAATTTAAATGGTAACTGGACTGTACTTATATACTTCCTTTTATACACCAGTGGGTGCCCAAAGCACTTTACAATTCCTCACATTCACCCATTCACACACACATACTTATACACCAGTAGATGGGTGCTGCCATACTGGGAGCAACTTAGGGTTCAGTGTCTTTGCCCAAGGGCACTTCAACATGTGGACAGCCAGAGCTGGGATGTGAACCGCTGACCCTTCGATCATTGGAGGACCTGCCACAGCCGCCCCTTAACAACAATAGTCACATAAATCTACGATGGTTTTTATTTAAAAAAAAAAATAACCTGTTCACAGTGAAGGTGTGTGCAGTAACAGAAGTACACGATTGGCAACTTTGCCAGATGGGGGTATTTTTTAAGTTGTGCATCTTTGTTGTGTTTGCAGTGTTTTGTCAATCTGGTTCGTTTGCCACTTGTCGGCCACCGTACAATGCAAGACAATATGACATTATTTCCAAGTGAAGCCCAATAGAAGTAATGTAGAATTTGAAAATAGTATTGTGTATTCAAGCCTGTCACAGATATTCTAAAATCATGTCCCATCCCTAGTTGACACATGCCACTTGCTGTCAATCTGAGGGAAGGGTACGTGTGGGAAGGGTACGTGTGTCACCCCCCCACACACACACACACACACCTCCACCACTCCCAATAATGTGTCTATGCAGCACAAATCATCATATTAGGAAAACAGTTGCTGTACGTCCAACCACATGCATCCAGTCAAGTCTCTGGGTTGTCAAGGTGCTCCCTCTCACTTTCTCTGTCCCCCTATTTTCTCTCTCCCTCTTTTCCTCTGTGCCCGTCTCAGAGAGCAGTAGCAGATGGGGAGACCGGTGTCAGCATTTCCATTTGGATCAGCTGACGGATATGCATCCCCTGTTTCCGTTCAGTGTCTGTGTGTGTGTGTGTGTGTGTGTGTGTGTGTGTTCGTGTGTGTGTGTATTTGCTTGTGTGGAGGAGAAAGGTGAAGGGAATAGCATGCATACAGTAACGTTGACAAAGCATCTCTGTTTTCATGATGAGGCCACCAGAACAGGAAGAGAACGAAGGAACAGATGGGCAGAGCACAGCAAACCAAAAAAAACAAAGGGTTAGGTGACTATGTGGTAGGATTTTGGACATTAGATCCCATAGTCAAGAAGTTTCTATTGAATTTAAATACTGTTTATTTTGACCTCTTGGTGTCTGATTAAATATGTTATTAATAGATTGGTAAAGCTAGGCAAAGCTACTCCTGCTTCAATGCCTACAACTATGAATATAACACACAAGAAAGAACATTTTAAGCACATTTTAAAATTATATTGATAGAGTACAATGTTTCATTGCATTATGACATGTATTATTACAACTTAATTTGCAAATGGAGGATGTACATGTCCAGTCAAGTTTTGACACCTGTTTTTTTTGTTATTACTATGAGTATTTACATTGCAGATTCCAGAGGTGGTCAAAGTACTCACATCCTGTACTTAAGTAGAAGTGCAGCTACCTGTGTGAAAAAAATACTCTGGTAAAAGTAGAAGTACTGATTCAATTCATTCATCATAATGTACAAAAGTAAAAAGTAAAATGCCTTTTTTTTTGGCGTGAATGCAACAATACTTAAAAAAATAAAATCAGAAAAGTTTCAAAAGTATTTAAAATAAATATTACTGTGTAGATATGGGCAGGAAACTTAGGAAAAATGGCGGAAGAAAAGTGACAATTGAGATAAAAAATCATGAGATTAAATAAAAAAGTGAGATTATGAGAGAGATTGGGAGATTAAAAGTCAAAATTACTACTGATTCAATTCCTCTACTTAAGTAAAGTAAAAAGGACAATTTCTCAATTGTATTAAAGTATAAAAGTAAAAATTAAAACTGCTTTTTTTTGTCATGAACGTAATAATACGTCAGAAAATAACATTAGAAAAGTTTCAAAAGTGTCTAAAATAAAGCCTTTAAAAGTGAGGTACTGTGTAAATAATGGGCAGAAAATTTAGGAGAAATGGGGGAAGAAAAATCACAATTGAGATTAAAAAGTCATGAGATTAAAAAAAGTTATAAATATGAGATAAAAATGCATAATTTTAAGAGAAAAAAGTCAAAATTATTAGATAAAAAGTCAAAGTTCTGAGATAAAAAGTCAAAATTATTAGATAAAAAGTCAAAATTATCAGATAAAAATTCAAAATTATCAGATAAAAAGACAAAATTATCAGATAAAAAGACAAAATTATCAGATAAAAAGTCATATAACTAGAATATATAAAGTCAAAGTTTCTTTCCTCCTCTTATTTTTCATACTGTCACATCTGTTTAGTTTGTAAAAGTAACGAGTCTATTGTGAGAATGTAAAGAATATAAAGTACATATATTTATACAAAAAATGTAGGGAGTAAAAGTAAAAAGTTGCCAGAAAAATAAATACTCAGGTACAGTACACATACCTAAAATACAGTAATAAAGTACTTTTACTTATTTTCCACCTCTGGCAGATTCTCACTGAATGGATCAAAACTATGAATAAACACATGTGGAAATATGTAGTTAAAAAAAGTGACTCATGTTTTATATTTTAGATTCTTTCAAATAGTCACATTTTACTTTTATTGTTGCTTTGCACATTCTTGGCATTCTCTCAACAAGCTTCATGACGTCGTCACCTGAAGGAGTTCCCAGTGATGCTGAGCACTTGTTAGCCATCTGTGGTCCATCTCATTCCATTTAAATGAGAAAGTGAGTCCAAACTTTTCACTAGTAATGTATGACAACATTGTATTTTTATTTATTTTTTGCAAAACTGAAACCAGTGACTTGGTTTTTCATCCCAACTTTTGTAAGTCATTAGGTTTAGGAAATAAAACATCTTTGGTCAGGATTGGGAAAAGATTACAACAGGTATTTCTATCCAAAATATTTAATTTTTATGCACAATATGTTTAAGAAATGCTAAAAGAAAAAAAAATAAAATAAAATAAAAAACATCCCAAATTTTGCAAAACGAATTCTTGACTTTGATGGTTTTGACATTTTCTACACTGTTTCCACATGTTTGAACCATTTTCTGCTTCTGTTACTAAGAGTTTAGTGTCTTTGTAGAACTGATCCATAATAAAACACATGGACTAATGATAAACTGAGGCAGAATATTGATAAAATTGTACTTTTTTTGCATTTGGATCATTTATAACAGTATTTTCATAATTTAATAGGGGTTTTTTTGGACTAAAATTTGGAGTTGTCATTATTTATAGGTTATTATGTTTTCATTTTACTGGTCCGGCCCTTTGGAGATCAAATCAGGCTGAATGTGACCCCTGAAGAAAACTAGTTTGAGACCCCTGCTATAGGTGCTTTTAGTTCCAATTTGGAATATTATTATTATTTCTGTGTTTGTTTTGTATGTGTTCCCCAACACTTTCACACAGTAGGTCATGTATGGGAGAACGAAGGAATAATATAATAATGTGTATAGACTGGTTTACAAGGTATTTGACTTTGTTTAATATTACAATTGATTCTGTTATTTTGGATGTAATGTATTGTATGTGTGACTTCCAGGATCATTTACTGTCAATAATGACTCTAAGAAACTTTATTTTATTTACTATTTCTATGTTATTTATCATTCATTTCTTTTGTGACATAATTGTGTGATTTCCTAATATTGTGAATTTGTTTTTTCTTAAATTTAAATGTAATTTATTTGAGTCAAATCAACTTTTATTGGTTTCATTTGGATTTTCAAGAAAGAAAAAAACAAAAAACGATCGAGTGTCCATTTTTTTTTCTCTCATCTTTTTCAGCTCGAGGTCAAACAAGCTGTGGTGTATTTTTATAACTGCATCATCAATCCTTACATATCTTTTTTTTTTTTGGAGGCACGGTCAAAAAGTGATTATAACACTAATGAAAATGTCAATACGAAACATATTTTTTGGTTTAGAAATACTGAGATGATATGTATCTGTGGTTCTTCGTCAAAAACCTACAATGGTAACGTTTTATACTGACGATCAGGTTGCGCTGCAAGAATGAGGAAAAAATACGAGCAGAGAGAAATGAAGCCAGAGAAGAAATGCTGGAAGAAAATAGTGTGGAGAAACCAGTGAGACAGAGGTTAAAGGAGGCTGGAAATGGAGAGACGAGCAGGAAGGGAGAGTAAAGAAAGACAGAATTGAGGAAAGAGAGAGGAGTAACAGATGAGTGAATGTGTCCCAGTTCTAGGGTGTGTTTGGTTGATGTGTGTGTGTGTGTGTGTGTGTGTGTGTGTTTTTGTCTGCTAGAGTGGTTTGTGTTGCAGGGATCTTGGCTGCTGTCAGGCTAGGGGACTCCCAGAGGAAGCCAGTCCTTGTTCAGTTTACAGTGAATGATTCCCTTCCTGCCCTGCACAGCCCTGCAGGCCCGTGGCCAAAAAGGTTTGTGTGTGTGTGTGTGTGTGTGTGTGTGTGTGTGTGTGTGTGTGTGTGTGTGTGTGTGTGTGTGCATTGGTTCATAGGATGGCCTGGTGGAAAGAGGGAATGAGGACAGTCCTGCAACCAAAGGGTCATATGTTGTGTAAGAGTCAATGTTTGTCCACCAACAGCCATGTGTCCGGTCAGTGTCCTTAAGTTAGACAAGTCTACCTGACAGGTTACTGATGTCCTCACAGCACTCACCATGTTCTTTTACTTTGTTTATTTACTTATCATGTATCCTGATCAACTTTAGAGGTATTCTGTCCTACAAAATACAAAGGCAGTAACTGTACAGATAAACAAACTGAGGAAAATCACCTTAAAGTTGTCTTGTTGTTCAGCCCCAGTAGTTGTAGGTAGATTATTGGACATGAGGTAGTTATTGTTACTGTATATTATCTAGTTCTACAAAAAAACACAGTGTGCCTTATACAATATCTGTCATGATTTTGGCTTTTTATGTCATAATTGTGACTTTTTATGTCATAATTTTGACTTTTTATGTCATAATTTTGACTTTTTATGTCATAATTTTGACTTTTTATCTCATAATTTTGTCTTTTTATGTCATAATTTTGACTTTTTGTCTCATAATTTTGACTTTTTATCTCATAATGTTGGCTTTTTATCTCATAATGTTGGCTTTTTATCTCATAATTTTGACTTTTTATCTCATAATTTTGGCTTTTTATCTCATAATTTTGACTTTTTATCTCATAATGTTGGCTTTTTATCTCATAATTTTGACTTTTTATCTCATAATGTTGGCTTTTTATCTCATGATTTTGACTTCACTTAATGCGCCTCATATATGAAAAACCTTCATAAAAACTATTCATTGACAGTGCGCCTTATGGTGCAGAAAATCCATTAATTACATAATCTGTTTCAGTTTAATACACTGATTCACTGTAAACTATTGGGGCAGGGTCCTAAATGGACATTGGTAAGAACACAGTAATGGTCTTTACTGCCTTTTTACTTTGCTTTATTAGTATTTTTAGCAGTTACTGTACAAACACCCATCAATTTTCTCCAAAACAACAGACATTTGAGATGACATATTTTATTACATGTTGCAAAAAACACTAACTCGTTTTTGCTCAAAAATGCAGATACTGCCTTTTTACTTTATAGGGCAGTATAGTTCATTTTAGGTCCAGGGATATGGGCAGAAATGTATACATGAATATGAGCCTAACCATAAGAAGAATAAATGTTAAAAGGCTTTAACACTTTACCCCCTGAGACATTATTTATTTAAACATGCTGTCGTGCATTTGTATCTGTTTCAGTGTTATAAAAAGTATTTATGCTCAAGTTCCTTTTCCTCAGTGGTTTTGTTTTACTGTGTTTTAGGGTCAAAACAGGAGGAATAACAGAAAAAAAAAGACAGAGAGGAGTTGTGTGACAGGTTTTTACTCAATAAGGCACCCAGAATGTACATCAATTTAGAGATTTAGGATGTTAAGCATGAACTGTGACCTGGAACACACTGAGCAACAAGTATTTGAATTGTGGCCCAGTAGTTTTAGTTTCAAGGATCTTTTTTTTTCTTTTTTCTAAATTAGTCCAGCTGCTTTTTGGCATTTTTGAATTCCAAAAATCAGTTACAGTCAAAACTCTGTAAAAACACAAACAAATATAAGGAAAATCAATATACAATAGTAAAAAAAAATTAAAAACCACAAGGAAAATGATGAGGAAAAAAAGCTTAAACCATCTATTTTTATAGCGAGTCATCTCACACCTCTGTGTTTTACCCCCCATTCCACAGGTGCACTGAGCATGCTCAGATATCTATGAAAAGAACATGGTCTATTCTAACAGCATGTTTGAACTGTGTCTTATTGAACAAATGGTTGAATATTTGGGAATATTTAACCCTTTAAACCCCTGAAACTAACAGTTCCAGTCAAAAATGTATAAAATAAGCAAGAAAATGGACAATAACAGCCAAAAATGTATAATAAACCAAGAAAATAATAAGTCAAATGAACAAAATAAGACACAAATGGCAGAAAAGTGAAGAAAAATAATAATAATACAATATTAAATGTAGAAATATAAAACAAAATAAGGAACAAAATGAACAAAAACTAATAAATATTTACAAAATAATAACTTTACTTAGTTAAAATGAACTAAAATGAAGTATAAATAAATAAATAATATTGTAATTGTGTTCCAGTAGTTTCAGTTTGGGCTTTTTTCTTTTCAGTTTTTTGACACCTGTTTATTTCCATATATCAGATCCATGAACTAAACTTAGTAAAATCACAGGAGAAAAAAAACCTGTCATTTTTTCCCCCCTGAATACCAACCTTTCAGAACACGATATCACTGACGGATCAGGGTTTAAAGGGTTAAAATACCAGTCAGGAATAATAATGCTGATACATTTTAATTCTGCAGAAGCCAAGATAAATAAGTAGTACTAAATCTTTATTTTTTTTGAAGTATTTCATCACAATGCAAGACAGCAAATTACACTTAGTCCATCGATTATTTGTTCCAGGCCTAAAAAGACAATAAAATATTATCAAAAAAACAAAAGATTAGTTGCAGGATGATTTACTGTGATGTGATTTTACAGAGGGTTGTCACGAAGTAATCTTTTCGAGTTGGAAAATGTCAGAAGATTGCTCAATTTGAAATAGTAATTTGTCACACTCTTGGAAAAGTAATAATCCTACTCCTAATGTTTCTCCTGCCAACTCTGTTTAAATCCCACAATAATATGGAACTTGTTGGAGCCATGAATCAGCTCCAATCCTCCCAAACATCTTAAACCACGTTCCTGCATTTCCTCCAGGATCTTTTTTCCTGGCACTGCAGCCTCTGAAACAACGTTTCAGGCCATGTTCTGTTTCAGCCGTTACACATTAAGCACAGATTAGATGAAAAAATCCCATCGCTTCCAAAAATGTGGTGAAAATACTTGATCGGGGTGAACGGAGGTCTTTTTCTGCATTGCGGTGGTATCATCTGTAACAACTTTAGGGTTAGAATCATTTCAACTGGAATACTCTTAACAGAAAAGCAGTCCAAATGGGTTTTTCTAAAGGGATATTATATAGTTAAACTTGGCTGACTTTTTTAACAGATTACATCCTGCTTTAGGGCCACGTTGAACCGCAGTATTTTTCTGATGCTGCACAATTATATGGTCAAACACATCCTCAGTTTGAATTATTTATTATTTTTCATTGTTATATTTAAATCACATTTTGATTACAGTTTTTCCTTGTATTTTCTCATTTGAACTTTTAATGTTTATGAAATGATTAAAAAATAAAAGTGTTTCTGTATCGACAAAGGTAATATATTGGACTATGAGTAATGATTTTTGGCTCTGTTTATTATATATCTTCATATTTATGTAACCACACATGTATATGTTCTTATGTCTATGTTAAATTGCTTTACATTTTTCTTTAGAGCACATGCCAGTGAGTCCAGCTATGTGGTTTGGTCAAATTGCACACTAATCATGATTTATTTTACTGGGACTAAATGTCTAACGATAATAAACAAGTCTGTAGCAGTGGAGGGTTTGAAAGCCTCAGTTCTGGAATGAGTAACAGCACTATGAAACTATGAAGTGACACTGCCATCTTGTGGCATTATGTTATTATTTATAAAGTTTACTGTAGGGATAATAATGGAGGTTATTTCATTAATTCAATTCAATTTCCTTTTATTTGTAGAGTCCCAAATCACAACGTCAGGGTTGATTGGAGAGAAAAATCAATCATAGAAATAGATGAAGTCAAAAGCGACCAGAGGTGTCAAACATGCGGTCCGGGGGCCAAATCCGGCCCCCCAAAAGGGTCCATTCTGGCCCCTGGGATGAGTTTGTGAAATGCAAAAATGACACTGAAGATATAAATCGTTTTAGTTCAGCTTCCATATCTCAAGTGGGTCAGATCATTAAAATGCTCTCATAGTAATGTATAAATATTCAATTCAATTCAATTTATTTTGAATATGCAACAATTAAAGACAACCACACTTAAAAAATATTACAAAAAAACATATACATGAACTTCAAATGTTTCTCTTTCTAAATATACACATGTTCGTGTCATTTTATTGTATTTACATTAAAATAATAATAAAAAAAGTTACCTGAACAAATATGAAATGTCTGAAGGCCAACTTTACCAATATTTGACCTGTTATTAAATATTTTTGGTGATCCCACTGTGATCTGAAAATTGTAATTTACATGTGTAAATGATAAACTGAGACCTAATATTGTTAAAACTTCAAATAGTTTACTCAAGAAATTTCCGTTTGTTCATATTATTCACATTGTTTTAAAGAATATAAACATTTTCATCACACAACTTTGCTTTTTTCACTCTAAAACATACAGGAAAGTTTGGAGTTTTTATATTATGTTATTATTTCACTGCTCTGGACCTCTGCAGATCAAATTTGTCTTAATGTTGCCTTTGAACTGAAATGAGTTTGATACCCCTGCATTAGACCCTCCTTCTCACTTAAGAAAAACTCTAAAACCCAGTGGGAAAGAAGAACCCTTGGTATTTTATTTAGGTATTTTAACACATGTTAGCCTGTGTTAGTCCAGATCTGTCTAAGGATCTGAAGGACTTTGACCATGTCCATATGGACCAGGTGAGAATATCTCTACATATGCAGGTATTTTTGGGTGTTCCTGGTCTGTAGTGGTTCCTAACAACCAAGAATAGACTAGTGTCAAGGGAGTTTGCAGGCAATAAAAGGAGGAACGACATAATATTAGATAGTTATTATTAATAAAAGTTTACATGAATAGACATTGAGGTCTAGTTGTTGCTTAATATATCCACCAACTGCAAAAATCTACATCTTACCAAGTGTATTTTTCATCATCTCATCACACTTAAAATCAGACATAATCACCTAAACAGTAAGAAATACGAACTTATATTTAAAAATCTTAATCAAGAAGCCTTACCAAGATCATTTTCACTTGTTTGCAACATGTACATTCTGCACATCTAAGTCGAGCTATTGGATTTAACTGGAGTTTCTGAGAAATCCAGGTGCAAGAGAATCTAAATATTGAGTGAAGTATGTTCCTATGCCTATCACCAAGCTCTGCAGAAGCCTGATAACGACTGTCAGGTGTTTTGTAAGAGGTATGCATCTAAAACTGTGAGGTTAGTGGCTCCTGAGGACCAGGGTTGCTGACCCCTGGGTTGGCGTCACGGGTAAAGAACACTTAAACATGGTAGATTTGAAGCAGACGTAGCAGGAGGACAATAACATAAGTAAGGATATGTACCAGAGGTGGTCAAAGTACTCACATTCTGTACTTAA
This sequence comes from Siphamia tubifer, assembly GCA_020466265.1. Taxonomy (NCBI): domain Eukaryota; kingdom Metazoa; phylum Chordata; class Actinopteri; order Kurtiformes; family Apogonidae; genus Siphamia; species Siphamia tubifer. The sequence continues at coordinate 12,084,057 of CM035796.1, forward strand.
GTAAAAGTACAGTTACTGGTGTGAAAAATACTCTGGTAAAAGTAGAAGTACTGATTCAACTCCTTTACTGAAGTAAAAGTAAAAAAAAAAGTAAAATTTCACAATTGTAATAAAGTACAAAAGGAAAACTGTCTGACTTTTAAATGCTTTATTTTAGATACTTCTGAAACTTTTTGGATTTTTCCTGGTTAAAGAAGTATAAAAAAAAACAGTTACTGTGTAGATAATGTGTTTGATAGGGTCACTGTACATAGTTTTGTGGGTATGGACACAAAATTTAGGAAAAACAGGGAAAAAAGTCATCATGAAATTTGAAACAAATTACACATGAGATTTTAAAAATGCATAATTTTAAGAGAAAAAGACAAAATCATGAGATAAAATGTTAAAATTGTGAAATAAGTCACAATTATGAGATAAAAAGTCAAAATCGTGAGATAAAATGTTAAAATTGTGAAATAAAAAGTCAAAATTATGAAGCGAAAAGTCAAAATTGTGAAATAATAGTCATATAACTATAATATATAAAGTCACAGTTCCTCTCTTTCACTGATTTTTCTGCTGGTGACTTATTTTTCATACTGTCACATCTGTTTAGTTTGAAAAAGTAACGAGTTTATCTGAGAATGTAAAGAGTATAAAGTACGGATATTTATACAAAAATGTAGTAAAAGTAAAAAGTTGCCAGAAAAATAAATACTCAAGTAAATTATAGATACCTAAAAACTCTACTTCAGTACAGTAATGAAGTACTTTTACTGAGGTACTTTCCACCCTGATCATGTTACACATACATTTTGTGGTGATGCTATTAGCATTAAGCTAATTATTCTATGTTGTTCCTCATCATCTTCTTCTGCTACTGTGTTGTTGTCATGCCGTCACTCTGGTCACTTATGGAAAGGGGGAGTGTCCAGGTCAGTCAATAGTTGAGCTAACCCTGGTTTGCATATACAGGCCAGAAAAGCTAAACTTAGAACCGCATTATCCGGCATGAATAGTCTAATTTCAAAAACTCCAGTTCATTTGACTACAGTCTGACTAAACTTTTAAAACTTCCACATTAGCTGGATATAAATAAGGTAATAATTTTGATGTCTATATCATTTTGATGTATCATGTAAATATACGGACTGGAAAAGAATAATTTTATTTGTTAGTGTTTTATACTGAAAAAGTAGAGAGTACATTCAGCTTTTAATTCATCACTAGCTGAAGTTTATGTATGTATTTATCTTTTCCACCCTGAATAACAGAATACTGACGATATCATATTCAAAGCCCAATAAATTAATAAAGAGTAAAAGTGAGGGTCTAGTGGTTGATATACAGTAGGAAATTATATATATGGACTGGAAAACTCTGTTATGTTTATTCAAGTCCAGTGATTAAATGTAAAAATAGCTTGCCATATTAGGGTATAATTATATCCCTGAGCAGAGTGTTGGGTATATCAAGTTTTTGGTCTGACCGCCACTGCTGCCAAGTGGTATCCTTCATGTTAACGCAATAACTTGAACAATATTCGGTTTATTAAGGCTGTGTTTTCCATCGCAATGAATATCATGGAAAGGGAGAACTGGCTCAATTTTGGATGATTTATCAATTACAGATTACCCACAAGGGACTGCTAAAAAGTTCAAAATCACTCAACACTGTTTTGTTCATGATGTGGGCAAACACCTGTGGAGTCACCATTGAAACTGCAGACAAACCCACATGGGACCCTTATATGCAGCCTAAGTGTCACCTTTCTGGGGTCCACATGGAGATAGTGCTGGGTGATGGTGATAATATTTTAATTGTATGAGGTAAAGAAATAATGATTAAAAGATAATTCATGATGTAAGGATGACAATTCATTAGCAAATGATTAAAAAGAATAATAGTTCATTTGTTCTAGGTTAAGAATATTAAAATGAGGATTTGTTAACCATTCTGTGTTGACTGTTTGTCCTTTTATGGACTCAACAATAGAACCTTTAACCACAGTTATGGCTAATAAAGTTGTGATGACCATAAACGTATAAGTACATTTATGTTTGAAAACGTTTTTTTTTGTGAATTATTGCCTTTTATTTTACATACATTAAAATATATTCTTTCTGAAAAAAAAAGTGCTTTAGTAAAATTGACCTCAATAGAGTGAACAATACTGACTGTAACCAGCAGAGGGCGCATTCGTTTAGTGAGTCTCTGTAGCTGCATTGAGGAAGATGCTGCCTGTTTCACAGCCTCATTCAGGTTAGTAATGTGGAAAAATACTAGATAAAACTGCATAGAGGTGTCAACTAATAATGCTGATCAGATAGTTTATTTAGTAAGATGTGATTTTGTCCGTTAATCGCTGTCGACGTTTAACAGGTGGTTAGCTAAGTTACTGTGGGTACTAGCTAACAGTGACTCGTGTATTTTTCTTTTATTTTGTTGTAGTTTAGGCTTCGTGGAACACAGGCATGCAATTCTCTCATTTTTAAAATATGGACGTATGAGGTAAAATGAGTCATTTATGGCCTGACTTTCATTAAGTTTAAGTCTCAACATACTAGACTTTTAACACCGACAGAGCTACTTTTAATACAATTTCCATGGAAAATAAAACACTGGGACTCAATGACATCTAACATGAACAAAACAAAACGCATTTATTAAAAAATAAAGGAAAAAAGAAAATAATTTCCCTTTCATGTTTCTAAGTTCACCCCAGTCATACACTTATTAATGCTTTGACTAAAAACGAACACTATGGGGAACACTCATAGGGCCTGAAATCGTAAAATTAATGACTGGTTTAACAATGGAAAATAAAATGATAAAATTGTTCCTGGTTTATCATGTTCCCTGAATCACACACTTGTACCTCATAACAAGTGATAATTATTGATGTGCGTTTCAACTGATTCTGTTAGTCAACGGCTGATTCATTTAATTTGGACTACACACCTGGCGCGCAAGTGACGTCACCATAGACTCCACACCACCCTTGAGCGGAATGTGACGTCACGTACGCGACGTATTGTAGTCTCTTACTAAGCCCACATAATCATGTTTGCTCTCCATCAACAGCGGGTGGTCTACCTATGCAACATCAAATATTTCTTATTAACCGCTATCATAAGTGAATTAAAAGTAAACACACCTGTCTTAAAATTTTTAATAAACACAATTGAATGCAAAGAAAGGAAGACAATGTTGCTTTATAGTACCTCATCATTTTTTCCCCTGTTTTTCAGGAAATTATCTTTTTACGTGGTGCTGCCACTGTGGTACCCATGACACAGTGTTATTATATATAATTTTTTTATAACAACTTTTGACGAAAATGTACTTGCAAAAATATATATTTTTAAATGAAATTGTTTTAATCAGTGAATGAATGAGTTTATTTTAACTGTGTAGTGTATTTACTGTGCAGCAATTGATTCTTCATTCCTGTTTCCATGTGTGAGAGAATCAGGGAACTGACTAGAAATATACACCAGACGAAGGGTAACATATCATGTTTGAATGTTTTTTCCACTTTTCTTTTATAGTTTTTCCCTGTTATCATCACATAACACATGAAACACTCCACCATCTGAATCTGTATTTAAAATTATACATCACTGAGAAATTAACAATCACTATCTTTTATTTCAATGCATCTTTTTTATTATTTCAGATTAAATACAGATTAAATACATTACACAGTAATATGTCAGAAGGTGATCACATTATGAATGTTTTCTAGTATAAATAAAATAGTAATAATCTTAAAAGCTAAAATACCATTATATAATTCTAAAGTTTTATCAATAAATATTCACAAGAGTCAGTTTAAACAGCCATATTATTACAGTAACAGTACGGCATATTTTAAATAAAACAGACACTTTACAGATGTGGCGTTTATGGTCCTCCAGGAAAGAATGTCAATGACTGGAACGTGAAAAATGCAACAACAAAAAGGAATTTGGACACAAGTAAGTTGAGGCTTGAACTTCATTGTGTTATATCTGATGACATCTAGTGGTGAAGTAGCACATTTTAACTGACTGGAATACAGAGGAAAATAAAACTCAACAGCTGTTTCTCAAAGTTAAAGATCACTTCTTTTCTTAATATGTTTCTTTTATGATTTCATTTTCTTGTCGCCTGAACTCCCTTTTCTGTCTAACATGCACTATATAAATAAAAGTGCTTTGCTTCACCCAATAAAATCATCTAATTGTATTTAAATACATGTGCTATAAACAGTGCAACTTTATACTGTTCCATTGAGGCTTTATTTTGTTCTTGTCTCTCTCTTTTTTTTTTTTTTTGGCTAAGAGGAATTTTAAAGATTCCTGCAGAGGATTGTGGGAGAATAATCAGCATACGATACCAAAGGAAATAGTCAGTCCTTGGAAGGATCCTGGACATTGGAACAGTCATTTGCAGAAATCTGATGTATTTGATGTATTTATGTTAATGAAACCTTGACCGACACTGCAGATACTTTGAGAAACAGTTGTTCTTATTTTCTTCCACAGTGTCTAAGTCTGCAGGTAATAAAATAACTGCACTGAATGATGTAACGCTGCCAGAATGTCATCAGACCTGTGCACATAGTAACAAGTCCATGCGACACTGCACCCACATGGCAAATGTCTGTTATTATGGTCATCTCTGCATGGAACAGGTTTCCAAAAGGAGGATTTTCATGCTGATATTTTAGGCCTTTACCGCGGACCACGTCTGGCGCTAGGCCTATTGAGTCCTCTGTGATCGCAATGATGCCAGCCATTTGAGCTCAAAATTGACCCCCTGAATATGCATGAAAACGTACCAAATTTTGTGCACACTTCAGAAGTGTGAAAAATTGCAAGTATATATAGTTTCGTAAAAGCCAGTAAAGAAATGTGTCTGCAGCGCCCCCTAGAAAAGTGAAAATATATTGTATTAGGCCAGATCACGCCCAAGTGAAGTTAGAGCTATGGACATTTGTACACGTGGTCATCATATGATGACGAACAAAAAAGAACTTATGATGGCCACGCCCATAAACCAACAGGAAGTCCGCCTTCTTGGATTGAAATTTCAAACATGTTGAGTCATCGATTTTTGGTGTCTTTGTATTTTAACGAACTCCTCATTGGCTGTTGGGCCCAATGAGCTCAAAATAGGTGAACACGATCTAGACAAGTGGGACATCAAAACTTAGCAAATTTTTGGGAAAACTTGCATTGTTTCTGTGGTACGACATCGCAAAATTTGTGAAGTTTTCAGGAAAAATTAGCACTCCATAAATTGTTTCAGCTCGGACATACAAACACCAATTTGGCTGAAATTTCACACATACGTCCATCTCCCGAGTCTACATCCTTTTAGCTAAAGATATTCTGATTTTGTACTATAGCGCCCCCTATAATTGTACTTTTATTAAAATGGCTGTAGCTCGGACACACAAACACTGATTTGGCTGAAATTTGACTCAGTTGTCAGTCTCACAGTTCTACACTAATTCAACTCACATTTCAAATAAGTAACTCTAGAGCGCCCCCTACATATTTATACAAAAGTGTGCATTTCTGGCAGAATATCACATCCCGCCCACGGTACGACGTTGCCTCGCTGTCGGCAGCGGACGCACAGGAAGTTGGTCGCGAGGGATGGCGAAGGCCTTTGACACTGCTTGCAGTTTTAATTTATATTATTACGTTGTATTACCAAAAAGTGAAATCTGACAGTACTTGTTTGTTATCATGTCTGATTGTATACATTTTTGGAAGATACGTCCCTCAGAACACCTGAGCACAGTAGAGTTAAGTGTTATTACTGTGTTGTATGTCGAACTGCTGACTCCCTGGAAAATCTTTGTTCTCTTGATTTCTCTGCCAGATGGTCTGCATTTTTGTATTTTTTTTTACTGCTTGTTGGTTTCCTTTGTGCCAGACATGATCAATTGAAAAACTATTTCTGTTTTAAGCTGGTCCGCTGCTGTCTTCCAGCAGTGGTATTTCATACTAGGGTTCAAAGTGAAGACCCATTTGTCAAAGAGTGACATGCACTAATACTGCACACATTTTTCTGTCTGCACTGAGAAGGCTTATGTGTTCACAGGCAACATTTAATAATGACGGTAAAAAGGAGTATAAGATGCACAGATATCCTGGATTGAGTTATATATGCTAACTCTTGTGCAGTATTGATGATTTATTTCATGATAAATGTATTTAAATGGGATACTTCAGTGTATTTAGTTGCTCATAAAATCTCTACAGACTTGCATAACAAATAATATATCTCTTCTTGTATTTCTAGACTTATCCAAAGCATTTGCTACAGTTGATCATCACATTCTTATCGCAAAATTACAGAAATATGGATTTCATGATGTTGCTTTGACATAGTTACAGGATTATTTAAATGAGAACAGTATGTATTTAACAAACATTCAAACAGGGCTAAGATGTTGTGTGGGGTTCCTCGGTGCAATTCTTGGGCCCCTCTTTTTTTTTTTTTATTTATTTAGATGAATGATCTTCCTATGATATATAAAAGTGTACTGCCTCTTTAATTTGCTGATGATACATTTGGTTATAGCACATGCACATTTTAATATAGTGATTAGAGAAGCAAATGAAGAACTATTCTCTGTTTATAGATGGTTTCTGATGAATAAACTCTCTCAATACCCACAAAAAAAATATATATATATTAAAATATTTTATTTTGTAATAAAAATATGAAGTATAACAATTAATTCAACAAAATATACATCGACAATTTTGAAATAACTCAAGTTTCTTTGTGTCGTAGATGAAAAATTGAGTTGGAAATTCTACATTGATCTAGTCTGTAAAAACTAACATTAATTAATTTAGTTAATTGGTATCTTGATGGTGCATTAAAAATTCCTATTTCTTGATTTTTTTTTAATGATTTACAAATTTTGTTCATTATTGCTTTATTTATCTGTACATTATTTATTGCAATACTGTTTAGGTGGGAACCTGTCCCACCCATCTCAACAACATTTTTCTAATTAAAAATAAGTTTATAAGAATGGTCAGTTAGTCTAAGAGACTAGCTTTTCAAGAAAAATTCAAATGTCTCTCAGTTTTTGATGTGAATATTTACCAGACCCTCATGTACAAATATGCTCACTTAACTCTTGTCCTTCTTAAAGTTTTCCAGAACAATTACCCTACATAATATTCAAGTCAATTTAATCTTTACTGTCAAACCTCTGTCAGTCAGTATTCTCTAAAACATCATGGACCGCATCTTTAAAATATAATCTATATCCTGAACTTCAATCAACATCTTCTTTTTCATTATTTAAACATCATGTGACAAGGACTCTAATTAATGGAAAAATATACTGTAAGGCTGTATGTCATGATTTGCATTTGATGATTTGTAATTGTACTGTAATTATTAGATTTGTATTGTTTTTGCTTTAGATAATTATTTCATTTATATAATAATTAATTTTTTTTTCTTAATTGATTTGTCTGTGTACTGTTTAAATCTGTTTATTTCATTCAGATAAGCCTTTTTTTTTTTTTTTTAGCTTCCATCCTCTCCTGCACAATGATGTTATGTTTGAATAAATTTGTAAATTGCGTTGTTTCTTATTTTCTTCGCTATTTATGATGTGCAAAATAAAGACATTGAAACCTGCACCATTAATGTGCATTGGAAGACTTGATTATGTCATGTGTAGCTTTACACCTTTCGCTTTTATATATTGATCACACAGGTCTTGGCAGGAAAAAGACGGCCTTCTGACCCTGGTGGGTGTCGGGTCCAGGTTTGGGTTGGCCACTCCTCTTCAGCCCCACGTACCAGTTGTACTTCTGAGAGCAGTAAGTGTTGTAGTGGTTCTCCTCGTACTTCTCCACAAAGTAACATTCATCATTAAGCACTTGCTGAGGTGAGAAAATAAAGAAGGAGAAAAAATATCATCATTATATTCTGGAAGTTTCTAGCACTCTGGAGTCACTGAATGTAGGTTAAAGGGATAGTTCACTATTTTTCACATGAATTTGTATAGAATCAACGTCTTTACTCTGATGCACCCACAGTGACAGTGTCCTGTCAGTCGAGTTCTGGTCCAGTTTTGGTCAAAGCGAAAGTAGTCCCGGCAGGTTTCCTGGGGTCAACAAAATTAAGTCGACTCACAGGACACTGATTGTGGGTGCAACAGAGGAAAGACGCTGATTCTATACAAATTCATGTGAAAAATAGTGAACTATCCCTTTAATGTAAGTATATTTTTACACATGCATAGATAGGTACTTTATTGATCCTAAAGGAATTTCTGTGAACATATAAATGAGATGTAAGTGTTAAATGTGAATAATAATAAATAAATAAAATGGGGTTGTCAAAATTTATGATACTAATTTAATCAATCAATCAATTAATTAATTAATCAGTCAATGTCAAGATTAATCCATCGTCATGAGTAATCTGATTAAAATTTTAAGGCAATTAAATTGAATAGTTCTTTTATTTCAAGTAACTTTTTATTCAACTGTAATGTGTTGAATACACATGTTAATTGCATATAAATTCATATTTTTTTGCATATGTTTTGGATATTTTATGTATTTTTTTTCTGTATTTTAGAAGAGTTTTTGAATGCTTTAGATTTTTCTTCACTTTTTTTTTGGTAGTTTATTTTAGCAGGTTTTGAATATTTTTTTTTTTCCCCTCTCCACATTCTTTTGCTTTTCTTAGTGTATTTCCCAATCATTAATGGTGCTCATTTTACAACCATGACTCACAATGATTTACAATCAAGTGGAAACAACTCTTTTAGCCATAAGAGATGCCAGTAAATTTCCAATAGTTTCATATTGCAACAAGTGTCATTAACCCATGAAGACCCAGTGCTACTTTTGTGTCAGTTCCCAAATGATTTTTTCTCTCTAGTTAACTTTTCGTATGTGATATATCACGATTAATTAGAATATTGTCCTCTGTATTTTGCTTTAAGTGTAAATCAGGTATTTTCCTAATTTAATTTATTGGTCTTGGAGATACTCATTAAAGCTGAGGGTTATATTAAAAATAGAAAGAAACAGAAAAACTATGATTAACTGAACATAAAACGAAGCGTGCACTGTCATTTATCAAACATCATGGGCTTCACTAATGAACCCATGTTCTATAAGATGACAGGGTTTCCACGGTAACGTCCACATGGACCATATCTGATGACCGTGAAAAAATAAGAAACTGTATTTTATTAATTATTTACATGCGTTGTTAGCATTAGTGGATCAGTAGGTATTAAAACAGTTTAGATCAGTAGATGCTTTTGGTATTTGGCTCTTTATGGGTTCAAACTTTTGTAAGATTTAGTGTCACTGAACGTTTTCATCTCTGAAAGGGTTATATTAATTCATAAATATCTTTGGTAATATGCTTTTAGGAATGATGATGATGATGATGATGATGATGATGATGATGATGGGGATCTAGTCCTCACAATAAA